>CAJNDV010035329.1:219211-243058 GCA_905221635.1 Symbiodinium sp. CCMP2456
GTTTAGGGTCTAGGGGTTTGGGGCTTAGGGGTTTAGGGTTTAGGGTTTAGGGTTTAGGGTTTAGGGTTTAGGGTTTAGGGTCTAGGGGTTTAGGGTTTAGGGTTTAGGGTTTAGGGTTTTAGTGGTTTAGGGGTTTAGGGGTCTGGGGGTTTAGGTGTTTAGGGGTTTAGGGCTTAGGGTTTAGGGTTTAGGGTTTAGGGTTTAGGGTCTAGGGGTTCAAGGGTTTAGGGCTTAGGGCAGCTTTGACGGTCTACTTGGAGGTTCATGGGTAGTTATAAGTGGAGTTATAAGTAGGGTAGCTATGGTTATAGGGGATTTATAACCCGACTTATAACTACCCATGATTCTCTAAGTAGGATTTAGGGTTTAGGGTCTAGGGGTTCAGCGGTTTAGGGTTTAGGGTTGCAGGGTTGAGGGTTTAGAGTTAAGGGATTACGTGGGAGGGTTTGGGATCTAGGTTTAGTGCCAAAACCTTAAGCTGTTCCTGATATCTTACGAAGGCTTAGGGTATGGGTTTTATGGCCTTACGGTATAGTCAGGCTTCAGGCCACGAAAGGGTTCCGGGTCGAGGGATTGGTGCACACTAGGGCAGTCCGGCGTTTTGTCCACCAGAATTTGGTGACAAGAACATGCCCTCATTCATTGCCTAATCCGAATATCTGTAGTTATGTATCTGCAGGATGTATGTATGTGGATAGTTCTCCAAATGTGGGTGCCTTTTAGGGTCCTTTTCATAAGGGTGCCCCTATATTGGGGACCCCAAAAGAGGACCCACATTTAGAGAACCACCCATATAAATGGTAGAGGCTTCAGAATCCTAAACCCTAAACCCTAAAAAGACTTATGGTCCCTAATTTAGAGAACTACCCATGTGGCTCTTTGAACAACCAGTGCGTGGTTGACTGCAGGAACTGCTTGAGGCAGAGCCCACAGGCTTGCAGGCACCGCAGTGGAACTGCCGGATGCAAAAGCCACAGGAGGTCTAGGGTTTAGGGTTGAGGGTTTAGGGTTTAGGGTTTAGGGTCTAGGGGTTTGGGGCTTAGGGGTTTAGGATTTAGGGTTGAGGGTTTAGGGTTCAGGGTTTAGGGTTTACGGTTTAGGGTGTAGGGTTTAGGGCTTAGGGACGGAGACCTGCAAGCATTGCAGGGTGACTGAGCACTGCAGCAACCACAAGAACTTGAGATCTGCGGCTTTTCGCTCCGCAAAATGAAGGGGTCAGAACGAAGCAATGAGGAAGGGGAGGATTTCAACACTGACCCCGGTGCCGGACGGACTGTTGAGAATTGCGGCAGGGGGCTAGTGGAAACGATTTTCCTTTACTTGTGATGAACTCAGTATACCTGCTTATCAAGTATATGGTTGTATACAATGGACCTACATGTCGGAGCCAAACGACACAGGCTATGACGTAGGACAGCTGCAAAGCTGACGACGCGTAGAAGTCTGTTTCTGAGCTGCGCGTCACTCCGAGCAGGGAGTCGCAAATCGCAAAGACTTCGGGTTTAGGGTTTAGGGCTCAGTAGGCGCCTAGATAATTACCAATTCAATACTATTTTGGGGGTTCCTGATAATAAATATAGCATTATGGGCCCCAAAACCCTATTCGAATTTTTCAAGGCCTTTTTTTTGGGAAGTCCTGCTGCAGGCACTCAGATGTCTACTGCTTTGGCATGCTCATGTTCGAGGTCCTGTCTAGGACTGGCGCTCGGCCTCGGGATCTCGGGTTTCGCGTTTGGAGGCTTAGGGTTTAGGGGTTTAGGGTTTAGGGCTTAGGGGTTTAGGGGTTTAGGGTTTAGGGGTTCAAGGTTTAGGGTTTAGGGCTTAGGGTTTAAGGTTTAGGGTTCGGGATTTCGCGTTTTGAGGCTCATGGACTGATGTCAGTCTGAGGTTCACGAGTTGTAGTTTCCGGATACGCGAGTCTAACACTCAAGACGTTGGGAACCGAGGCCGTAAACCCCAAGCAGCTGAGTGGCCCTGGGGCAGAACATGCCAGAACACTCCTCCAACAACAGGGTTCAGTAGTATCCTTTTTTACTTTTTTTGGGTATTAGTTCCTAATGAAATATAAATAACCCAAAAAAGTATATACTTTTCCCAGCTGGTTACTGAACAGCTTAGTTTAGGGTTTAGGCAAGGTTCATAAAGAGTCCAAAGCCTGATCGCCATGACGATGGTCTTCACACCCACGGACAAAACCCTAAGCCCTAAGCCCTAAACCCTCAACCCTAACCCCTAAATCCTCAACCCTAACCGCTAAACCCTAAACCCCTAAACCCTAAACCCCCAAGCCCTAAGCCCTAAACTTGAATCTCCGGGCTGCGACTTCCGTTGTCAAGCAACCTCTTGCTGTGATGCATCACCACTACCCTAAGGGTCCGTCCATGTACCTAAGTTCAATAGGGTTCCTAAGGATACTGCTATAAGGGTTCCTCTAAGATTTTCTATAGGGGTACTATAAGGGTTTAGCGTTGAAGGGTCCATGTACCCAAAATAGTAGAGGCTTTGGCCCCAAAGGACATTTTCTAGGGCCTACTTCAAGGCAAAAGTATGTACCCCTATAGAAACTCTTCAATTAGCCCTTATAGTAGTACCCTTAAAGGAATGATAGTAAAATACACCCCAAAACCCTGAACCCTAAACCCCTAAACATGGAGCCTCAGGGTTACCCAAAGCGCGATAACCTTGCCTTGGGCTTCGAGGTTCTCACGCAGTTCATCCTGCTTCGGCCATGATGCCTCCCGAATATAGGGGCCTCAATAATTATCAATACAATTTTGGGGTTCCTTATTATGAATATAGTATAATATACCCCAAATCTAATTATTAAGGCCTCTATGTACCTCTACGTCTACCTGTAGCGCTAGAGTCTAGAGTCTATCTCTATCTGCACCTCTATCTTTATCTCTGTCCTATCTCTAAAGTCTACCCCTATCTCTAACTATCTCCAAAACTATCTCCTATGGGGTATATCTATGTATGCATATATAATATATACACACACACACATATGCAACCCCCTCTGAAGGATCTACCGCTTTGGTATGTTTGAGAGCCAGAGACAGCTGTGTTTCTCGTGCCATATATATATATAGATATGTATAGATACATAGATGTAACATGTGTATAGCTTTTCCAAAGGCATAAGTGTGTATATAGTTGCATACACATGTGTATACTTTAATATACATACACACACACAAACACCCTCCAGTGTTTCACATATATGTTCCGATATGTATGAAGGCATGCATTGTGGACAATCTGTTCCCACCCGAGCCAGTGACCCAAACCCAAGGTGGAAAGGGGCCATAAGTGCCTCTGCGTCTTCTTCCAGATTGGGATAGGGATCAGCCTGAAGCGGTCGTCTTAAGGAACTTGATGTATTGCCATAATTGTGTATAAAGCAAGTCTAGTAGCTCCATGCGTTCTGATAGCTGAAATGGTTTCGGGCTGCGGGACACAGTAGGGGTCACATCTGGGCAGTCCAGGACCATCCCTTACAGCGATGTCTGGGAGTTGACGACGTGACTTGTGCTTACTTGAAGCAGGGAGCCTGTGTACCTAGATTTGAGGGGTTTAGGGTTTATACCTCAAGAACTTTCTTGAGCCCTTGCGATCCCTCAATGGAAAACCCTATCCTTGGAAACTGTAGGTGCGAATCCTGACGCTGAACCCGCCGACTTCCGCCAGAACTCAGTCCAATGTTATGATTATGATTGAATCTATTGCTACTGCTACTGCTGCTCTTGCTGCTGCTGCTGCTGCTGCTGCTGCTGCTGCTGCTGCTGCTGCTGCTGCTGCTGCTACGTACTACGTACGTGCTGCTGCTACTACTGCTACTACTACTACTACTACTACTACTACTACTGCGACTGTCATTTTGATTATTATCGTGATGACTTTTTCTATCAATCTTGGTAACATCATTGTCATCATAGCCACTGTTCTTTCACGTTTGCTATTGTTGTTGCTTTTTTTGATACTATGATAATCATTACCCATGTCGTTAGCTGAAAGCAGTACGGCAACAGTTCTTACTATTGTTACAATATTCGTCTTGTTATTACCGTCATTATGTCTATTGTTAGTACTCTTGCTACTGCCATCATACGGTTATCATGTTTGCATATTTTTGCTATTGCATTCTAAACCCTCAGCACTAAACCCTAAGCCCTAAACCGTGAACCCCCAAACGCAAGCAGCCGAGGCCTGAAGAGGCCAGATGTCGCTCGGCAAAGCCCGTAAGTAAGCCGTGGGTAAAGCAAGATTTCGCGTTTAGGGTTTAGGGTTTTAGGGTTTAGGGTTTAGGGTTAGGGTCCTACGGTTGATGATATAAATTGTGCATTACCTTAAGGACCCTAAACTATGGGAAGTATGGTATATGCCTTATTATGGGTAATGCTGATTTATATCATCAACCGTATGACGGGTTTAGGGGTTTGGGTTTGGACCTTATGCAGTTTCGGGGCTAGGGTGGTGGAGGACCGACTCCAGTAGACCCAAAACCCGAAACCCTAAACCCTAAAGGGGTTCAGGAAGTCCCGGCTACTGGACCGCTCTTACGCGTGAAGCGTAGCCCACTATTCCTAAACCCCCTGACGCCTTGAATCCTACCCTAAACCAACCCGAAACCCTAAACCCTAAATACTACGCCCGACGCCCAAACCCTGAAGTTCGGCAGGACCCTAAGCTTACTGTGGAAGTTTGAAGCCATGCATCCTAAGATCGACCCATGACCGCTACTTGGGGACGCATCTATGTCAGGCTTAGGGTTTAGGGCTTCGGGTCTAACTTCTACTCTTCTTCACGTCCACCGGTCCACCAACATCACTCCCGCCGCCACAGCCGAGGCAAAGAGATTGCGAACGGTCGAAGACCCAACACCGAATGTGTGGAGGCAACTGCCCAAGGGACGCACGTTGCGACTGTCGGATTCCAGGGTCCTTTGGCTTCACCTTTTAGTCTAGTCTTAGTCTTGAGTCCCCCAAATCCTGGATTCCTGGATCTGAAGCCCTCAACCCTACCAAACCCTAACCCCAAACCCTAAACCCTAAATCCTAAACCCTAAACCCTAAACCCTAAACCCTAAACCCTCTTTCTTTCCAGGGCGGCTGCCCACAAGCGTTGCTGTCTCTCATGCGGCGCTGTTGGAATCCCCAGGCGCAGCGGCGGCCGAGTCTGAGCTGCAAAGAGTCGGTTGCTTTCGAAAAGGGCTGTAGGGTTTAGGGTTTGAGGGTTTTAGGGTTTTAGGGCTTTAGGGTTTTAGGGTTTTAGGGTTTAGGGTTTAGGGTTTAGGGTTTAGGGTACTTGGAGGTTCATGGGCTTTATAAGGGCTACCATAAGGGTTTAGGGCTTAGGGTCTAGGGTTTAGGGTTTAGGGTCTACTTGAAGGTTCATGGGTAGTTATAAGTGGGGTTATAAGTAGGGTAACTATAGTTATAATCCATATTAGGCTGTTTTGGGGTGTTTGGGATCTAGAAAAGTTTGGGATGCGAGCGTTTGCGGCTTTAGGGTGTGAGGGGATCTGGGGCCGTCAAGTGTTGGAAAAGGTGCCCTAAACCCTAAACCCTAAACCCTAAACCCTAAACCCTAAACCCTAAACCCTAAACCCTAAACCCTAAACCCTTCGAGTCGTGCAGGTTCCAAAAGGGCAATGCTTCCGAATCCAGAAGCCCTACTATAGGGGCCTTAATAATTAGAATAGGGTTTTGGGTTTTGCGTTTAGGGTTTCGGGTCTAATATAGGGGCCTTAACAATTAGAATAGGGTTTTGGGGTCCTGTATAGTATAAATATAATAAGGAGCCTCCAAAATTATAGAGTAGGCAATTCTTGCGGCCCCTACATTAAGCCTTAAATCCCGTGCCGGAGGTCGACACTAAAAGCTGTAGTCGCGACACCTCCAGTGATATTTTTTGCAGGGAGCCTATGGGCATCCTGCATGCAACGCAACCGTAAAACCTCAAAGCTCTGATGCAACCCCTTATCAGCCACTAGATTGCTTAGGGTTTAGGGCTTGGGACTTAGATTTAAGGTAGCCCTAACCTGAAAACCCTAAACCCTATAAACCCTAAGCCTCAAGCTTCAAGCCCGAAGCCGTCCTAAACATGAAACTTCAGGTCCTGAGCCCCGACCACTAAACTTTAGTGTGTAAGGTTTAGGGTTTAGGGTTTAGGGTTTAAGGTTTAGGGTTTAGGGTTTCAGGTTTGGGTTTAGGGTTTCTACACGCTAAAGCACCAGACCCTTCGTCAAAGCCTCGTACGACCAGCTAAGGACCATGATGGAGCTCGCGCAGCAACTCACCGAGATCTTGAAGAGCGCCCCAGTGGGGACGTAGGGCCAGCGTAGGAAAAGGGCAGTTTGAGAGCCGTGTTGGGGTTTGGGCTTCAGGGGTTATTCAGGGTTTAGGGTTAAGGGATTAGTTTTTTTTTTTTTTGGGGGGGGGTAGATCTATAGGGCTCATCTAATTAACGTCTCTGTACCGGGGTTTGAGAGCGGCTGAGGGTTGAACTCGCATTGAACCTTAGTCGGGTGTCGAGTTGTTGGAGGTATGGTCTTTATGCTTCATATAGAATTTGGGCGAGGGGTTATTGAATGTTTGCCTGAGAAGTTCGAAGGTTCTGTAAACCCTACGCCCTAAACCCTAACCCGAAATGCTTGCAGGAGAATTCCGGAGGTTCTGTAAACCTTAAACCCTATTTTAAACCCTAAACCCGAAGCCCTAAAGCATGAGAAGTTCGAAGGGTCCGCATTTTAGAGAGTGAAATCTTGAGGGTTTTCAGGCTTCCTGGCTTGAGGGTGCCGAAGCCCTCAGTTACTATAAGGGGCCTACACAATTACCTATACTATTTTGGGGGTTTCTTCCTATAATTACAGATAGTATAATGGGACCCAAAATCCTATTCTGATTCTTAAGGCCCCTATTACTTGAAGTCTCAGAGAGTTTTTTTTGATTAGGGTTTAGGGTTTAGTCTCTTTTGCCGACTAGTGTTAGCGGCGAGGTTTCCTTCCACAGGATATCGGGCTGTAGGGTCTGCGGGCTCAAGATTGATAGGGTTTGCGAGGTAGTTTGGTTGAGAACTTAAAGGTGAAGGGTTTAGGCCCTAAGTTTAGATACCAGCTTCAGGACGTGAAAACCGCAAGGGTCCTGTGTACCTGTAGAATGTAAATGTAGGGAATCTACATGAGGAATTACTATTTTGGTGTAAGGAAGTAATCCCCTATAACACTATATAGGACCCTGTAAGACTTTAAGGCATCACTCGCAGGGCTCAGTTGCTGTTGTAGTGCCCTCTAACGCTGCTGAGAGCGGTGGTTTCAGGAATTGTTCCAGCAGTCCGTGATCATGCAGGCTGGTATTCAAAGCTGGCATGCAGTCCAAACTGTGTGCCCAGACACCTAAAGCCCGCCACGCTCGACCCTGAGCCTAATTACTTGGGCTCCAAACCTCGCCTCACGCTTTAGGGGGTTCGGGTTTAGGGGTTTAGGGTTTAGGCAAACACTTGCAAGTGAACATGTCCGACGGTGCCGTGTGACACATCCACATCCCTTTCGATGTAGGTTCAAGAAAAGTACACTACGCTCCTCCATGTTGTTCGGCAGAATGGGCATCCCAAACCACACGCAAGAAATCAGTTGAAAGTCTCTTCATGCGATCAATGGCATTGTTCTGATCCACGAGGCACCTGTATGCAGAAGCTGTGCGTTCCGGTAAAGCATGTCGTTTGATGTTGGCACTATCATCAGCAAGATTATTGTTCACAATTTTCCATAAGTCAACAGTTCCAGTGGCCCGGGATACTTCTCGATGTGATGGAATCCAATGTATGTTCAGCTCTCTGTTCGCTTGACGAAGCAGCCGCCACACCGTTCGCCACAGATCAACGTTGCTTGAGCTGCGCCAATAAAGTTCGTCCCAACCTTAAGCTTTGTTGTGCTCCGTGCCTACACTCTGCAGGCAAAGGATAGCAAAATGACAGTGCCGGGCATGAAGAGATGCACCACGTGACCGCTACCTTACCGAAATCGACTGCAGGCCCGCGAACATGCATGCCTGTACCACACTGAGCATTGTTCGAGGCCCCATGCACAAGAGAAGAGGCTCTCCCCTGATGAGAGGACTCCTTCAAAGCCAGTACACTTCATCCCTTCCTGACCCGCCGTACCTGGCATCCCAGAAGCTTCCAATCTTCAGAGGATCTCCTGCCCCGAGTCTTCCACCGCCTCTATATGGGCCTCTTTGCGCTGCCCCGTGCAGCGCGGAGTCTTGAGGAAGCTCGAGTTAAGAAGCTGCTCCAGGCCCGGCATGGGGAGGGGGGGGGGGTGGGCGTCACGAGAGTCTGTGATTTTTTTGGTCCACCCGAAAGCTCCAAGAGAGGCTTGGCGTGACGCGGAGTTCTACCCCACCATCTACCTGGATGGTATCCTCTTAGTTTCTGCATTCCGTAGCCCAGCGTCCAGCGGTCTTTGGCCCCACTGGCCGGTCGACGCACGCTGCGTTTCCGTTTCCCTCAAGCGATTGAGGTCTCGAGGCGGCTGCCTTTGCGGGTGCTCTGGGAACTGACTTGGCGATGGAGGCGCAGGGCAAGGAGCTGCGAATGTCGCCTGGCTGTTCCAAGTTGGAAGTCCAGGCAGAGCCGGTAAGGCTGTAGGGACTGTAGGGGGTATGATTTCTGTTTGGGCCGTGAGGAAACTGGAGGCCTACGCGGCCCTGGATCCCTTGGCATTGGAGCGACGTTGTAGAAACAGAGGCCTTTGGACACACAGCGGAACCGACCAACTTCCACCTTCGAAGTCGACATTGCTGCAAAGACTGCAGTGCTTTGAAGTCTATTGGTCTGCCAGAGCTTCGGATCCGAGCAAAGCCCGGACGACCGACGTATCCGAACGCGAGCCGACGAAGGAGGTGATGGACGACGACATTGACGGCACACCTATCCAGACCCCGCTTTTTGCCGAGCTGCAGCAGCAGCTGGTGCTCAGGAATCTTCGAGATGTTTCCGGGTCAGAGGAGGTCAATATCAATCTTACGCCACATGTCATGCGTAATCCTGCGGCCGTAGAGAGTACATTGCGATCCGATATGATTTTGGACGGAGGAACCAGCCAGCATCTGCGGGTGGTGCGATATCTGCAGCGATGACTGGCTGGTCCTGGGCGGAAGGGGTCCTGCCCGAGCCAGCTCCCATCAGCCCGGGCGTCAGAGGGCAAAGCACTGGGGGGGGCAGGAGCACAGAAGAACAACTGTTCAATGCGGTGCGGATGCATGACGAATAGGCACATCCTCGGTCCTGTCAAACCTGAGGCGAGAGCCCAGCACCCTTTCAAGGCTGCGTTGATGATGACCTGGATGGCGAGCCAATCGGTGCCTTACCTTTCGGAGGAGTTGGCATGTGCCCTGAGATTCTTACCCGGGATCTGTTGACAGGTCTTCCCGAACGGGTCGCGTCGAATTTTCGGACCATGCAGCACAGGAGTCCATCTGTTTTCCAGTTTCGGTTCGGCATTCGGCCATGCGTGGGCTCGGTTTCCTAAGCCCTAAGCGTACCATAAAGGGTACAGCACCACAAAGGGTGCGATAAAGCAACTATCAATGGTACTGGTTTGCCATGCTGGCACCGGCACCGGGGTCTGGAACCCGCGTCTCGAAGTCTGACAGAGAGATCTGGGGCCGCTTTTGGCTGCTCTTGGATCAAGGAATGCTAGTGGCTGCTAGTGGCTGCTAGTGGCTATAGCCTCTATCAACCCTGAACAACTTAGGCGTCTTTTGAAGCCTGGAACGAACTAGCTTCCATGATGGTGACGAAGACTGTCAAGCGTCCACAACCCAAAACTCGGAACGCGCATACCCACAGTACCCTTATTGTACCCTGTATGGTAGCCTTCTCGACCCTTCTAGCCCTTTAAAAGTACCCTTTATGCTACCCTTTAAACCCTAAACCCTAAACCCTAAACCCTACACCCTACACCCTAAACCCTAACCCCTAACCCTAAACTCTAAACCCTAAACCCTAAACCCTAAAGAGACGGTAGCCCTCGACTTGAGGTGTGCTGGAGCTCCAACAGTGGAGAGCCTCAAGAGCTGCCAAGCCCGCCACACCCGCGCCGGCGATGCCGGAAGCAGGCAGTTGAGGATCTGGGTGGTTAGAGTTTAGGGTTTAGGGTTTAGGGTGTAGGGTTAGGGCAGTTGAGGATTTTGGTGGTTGTCAAAATTATGGTACCTATTATTTTAGGGTACCCCAAAAGGGGCCATAATTTTGACAACTACCCATTTAGGGTTTTTTGGTCTAGGGTGTAGGGTTGAGGGTTCGTCATGAGTGCACGTTGTGCGGGGTTGCGCGCTCACGGCGGGCAGTTCCGCGCGAGAGCAGCCTGCTGCAAAAGGGTTGAGGGTTGGCCAAGCGAGCTTCGATCAAGCCTGTGTAAAAAGGATTTAGGATTTAGGGGAGGGCTTGTAGGATCTCCTAGGGCATCTAGGGCTACTAGCGGCAGCTCGAAACGGTATGTTTTTTCGGGGTCTTTGGGTTCCTTGTACTATACCCCTCACCCCCACAAAAACCCTTTGTTTACATGTTAGGCCACCTGACATGCACTTTTGTGTTTAAGGTTCTGAGGACTTTGGCTTTGGTTTGGGTTTGGGTTTAGGCTTTTAGGAAACATTCCAGGATGAGGTAGCACGCTTGCGGCGATCACACGCTGTTGACCATTGAGACGGGAGAACGGTTCCACACTTCTGGCGCATCCGACATTGAATAGCATTGGCCATGTCCAAGCTGTGCAAGGTTCATGCATAGTGTCGGAATACGTGACAATTCGGTGAAACCTTGTAGTGCGCTCGAACAGATCATAAGTTCAAATGCAGCAATGTTAATTCTTGCTCCGTATATTAGTCACGGGCTATGTATGGCGATGCAAAGTAGACTAGATATCGCAGGATGAGTTAGTGTAGCAAAATATGCAGTAAATGTGCTAGGGCGTCGCGTTCTCTCCAGTTTAGTTCTGATTTATAATGCATGAAATGCAAGGAGTAGTATCTACTAGGAAAGTAGACAGCTAGTGCTACCAAGTGACGTGTAGCACGGTCTGGCAAGATCCAGCAAGACTCAGCATTCTAATTAGGATGAAACGGTATGTCAGACATCAGAGACTTAAATAGAACAAAAAACAGATACATACACCCTAGTAGATATGTTGGTTGTATATACATACATGTATGTATGCATGCATGCATGCATGAATGCATGAATGAATGAATGTATGTGTGTATGTATGTATGTGGACACAGATACAGCAATAGTATGCTGCAGTAGATTCTTGCATACTGCTACCGAAACATGTGCTATAACATCCTCTTTCTGGCCTAGTCCCCTGTTCGCTGCCGCCGCCGCCACCGCCGCCCATTCCCCGACGGGTCCTGGAGGCCTCGGCAAAGATTATCAGGTTCGGGATTCGCGGGACTGTTCGTGAACCCTGAGCCCGATGCAAAAACCCGAAGCCTGCCTGCATGCATTGTTTTGAGAGTCATGATCGTATTGAATGGTTGGCATGGGCTTGCAGGATGCTAGGTTGTGCAGGGGTTTTGACGGCAGACCGTACATTGTCATTGTTAATGTTACTCATGCACTGCTGGCATTAATGTTGCGACTTGCACTGCTGGCATTCATGTTGCGAGTTGTTGTGGTTCCAGGATATGAGTATACTGGCATATGCTGGCACAACAAAAGCAAAACTGTCATCGTGTTGCTTCTCCCATAGTGCAGGCATGCTGCAGGCTGCGGGGATCCCCTCCTACGATACCAAAGGCCGAAGTTCCTGTGCAGGAGGGCGAGGCATTGAACCTGGGATTTGATGACGCAGCCATCGAGGCCTTGCTGTCTGCATCTCGGGCTGCAGTTGCCGCCGCCACTACCACCGCGACGACGACGTCCTGCTGGTGCTGTTGCTTCTGTTGCTGCTGTTGCTGCTGCTCCTCCTCCTCCTCCTCGGCCTGGGTTTCGGCCTACTCCACTCCTCCTGCTACTGCTACTGCCATTCCTACTCCCACTCCCACTCCTCCGCCTGCCTATATACTCCCAATGCAACTCCTCCTCCTATTTCTATTCCAGCTCCTACTCCTAGAGCTGCTGTTGCTGCTCCTACTCCTACTTCCACTCACCCCAAAAGTTTGGACTCCATGAGACCAAGGCGTCGAAGGCCGCGGTGGCGCCTCGAATGGGAACCTTTGCTTGCCTTCCGCACTGCATCCTGCTCCTGTCTTTCCATTGAGCCATGCTGGCTGGAGTTTAAAACAAGGTGCCAGCCTCACAGCCGCCAGCGCCGCCGCTGCCACGGCGAGCGCGACCGGAAATGACGGCTTCTTGGTGGTGCCTTCCTAGGGTCATTTCAGCCACTTTCGAGAGTTGCCTCGGCGATGCCCGACCCGGAACGATAAGCCAGAATGTGGAAAGAGACAACCTTGCGCCAGCAGTCAAGCCACTCCTCAACACTTCCAAAAATCATATCACCTGCTCACCCTTCGATCCCTCAAACCTTGGCACCGAAACCCTTCGAAGCGCCCACCACTTATCCACCCTTTGAGGGTCGCTGAGACTCGCTGAGGCAGCGCCCAAGGTGCCGGAGGAGTACAAAGGCCCCGGGGCGCTTCCGAGATTTTCGGGGTTTAGGCCTGCACAGTCGTGACGCGATAGTTGAAGTCAACTTGCCGTAGAACAACAGCATTTTGCTGATCTCCTGTGCGGTACATTTTCACCCACCTAAAAAGTCTGAGCAGCGCTACCGTTTCCAAAATCGATTGCCGAGGCCTTCTGGATCACGTCTCAAAGCGTAATTTCAGGTTTTTGGCCACTTTCGTTATCCAAGAACCTAGACCCTTAAATTGAACGGGAACCCCCCTGGTAACTTGGGTCGGGATCATCCTATTAGGGCTGAGATCTTAAGATGGATGTCATCCTGGGGTGGGTGGTGACATCTTGAGATAGATGTTATCCCAGGATGGGTGGTGAGATCTTGAGATAGATGTTATCCCTACTGGGGCTGGGTGGTGCCATACACCTAAGTAGGCAAGGTATCATGTAACTGCATTCGGGGTCGGAAATATCGTAAAGGATCTTGGGCTACAGGATATTGAAATCTCGTGTTACGATTACTATTTCGATGACTATTTCCATTGCCAGAGACATCTAACCTGCCTTCACCCTGGCCAGGCCGGCGGATGGAGGCCGGTGGGGGTTTGCACGACTTCTGGCCTCGAGGTACTTCAAGACTCGTCGAAGTGATCGTGAGGGCATTGTGTTTGCGGGATTTTTCGGCTGCCACTGTACCTTCTTTTGGGGTCCTTATAATAAGGATCCTATTATTAAGGGTGCTATATCAGAGCCCCCTATTTTTGTAATTCCTGTCCTGACCTTCTTCGGAACAGGCCCGCGACCCCTCGCCGCTAGCAAGGCGGAGGGAGCCTCTGGGTTCCAAGGCTGGCAGAGGGTCGGGCGAAGATAGTTGGGAGTCTCCGAAAATTAGGGGTACCTTATTTTGGGGTCCTTATAATAGGGATCCTACTATTTAGGGTACGATATCAGGGTCCCCTATTTTGGGAAACCACCAGTTGAGATTGGATTGAGTTTTATCTTGCCTATATCCTTGGCAATATGTCCTACAGAGTTCATTACATATTGTTGCACCATACCTCCTCCGCATTGTACGATACTGTTCAGTCTTGTATGGGGCGACGCAATGTCACCATGGACCAGATGTTACTGCAACAAGATGCAAAGCAAGACACTGCAAGATAGTCTGTGTATGACACTCCACAGGTTTGCGTGGCTTCTTATGCAGTAAGCTTATGCCCGGTGTAGTATGCTAGTTTTCTAAAATGCTATCTCAGTACAATTGTGCTTCGGCATAAAAGAGTGCATCGATGCATGTAGGTGTATAAATATAAATAAATAGATAAAAAATAAATAAGTATATATATATATATATGTATGTATGTGTATATATATATATATGGATACATAGGTGTATGTATTATTTTCATTTATGTATGTGTGTTGGTATGTATGTATGTTCGTACGTATGTGTGTATGTGCCATCTACCCATCCATTTATATATGCACTCTCCCACCCACTCATCCATCCATTCATCCATGCATGGTGCATGATCATGATCTCTCTCTCTCTCTCGCGCCCTCGCTCTAGATACGTATATAGACACACACACACACACATATATATATATATATATGTATAATTATATACACACACAGACAGACAGTATACACCTTTCCACACCTTGTTGTGTTCACATAGATGGGGTGCCAGGAGCAGAGAAAGGAGTCCCGCGACCCTGGGTATCGGGCGAGCCGCGAGGAAGTGCCCGGCCGAAAGGTGGGGCTTGGCTTCTTTCTGCGAAGTCCGAAATCGTCGGGTCTTGATGATTGGAATGCTATGTTACTTGCTTAGTATGGTGTTCTGTTCGGATTCCGTTCGGATAAATCCGTGTCTGGCAATGTGGTCCGCTGGGATATTGACATTGTGGTTCTAGGGTTTGCGCAGGAGCGGATCGAGTCCTATTTGATGTGGACCAAGCTTATGTAAGGAAGCCGACCTGCGATACAAGTTGCCACATGTGCTCAGCTTCTGCAAGGCTTGTGTTGTAGCATTGGTGTTTTGGCTTCTCTCACAGTGTAGAACCAGCATCAACTAGAAGGGCCGGCCGCCGACGCCCCCAAGACGGAGGGATCGGCGCCAGGAGCGGAAACTTGTCGAACATTCATTAGCTAGTTTTGTTGTAGCTCAGGATTTTCTGGTGGCATCACCAGCACAGGCCTTTAGAGTTTGAATACTCAAGTTTTGGTGTTTCAGCGGATGCCATCTTGGCTGCCACTCGGAGTGTGTAAGAGGGTGTTTCTGATGTGCGGCTCTTGCTCTAGCGCCTTGCGTCAGGGTCCCATGTTCGGGGAACCTCGAAGCACGTTGCTAGGAGTGGCCAATGTGCTTGTCGTTTTGGTACTCGGATCCTCGCCTGCTTGACTAGTTGTGAGTGCCGAAGCACGGGATGGTGCAGTGCGGTTACATATCGGCTAGATTCTCAAAATGATACCTCTACGGGTGAACTGTCATTCTGTCTTGACACTATAATGTATTAATATACTATAGTATTTTCCATCAGTTTTTTGAACTATAGTATACGACAACATACTACAGTATGCTATAATATCTTTAATATTCTAGAATGTATTTTATCATACGACAGCATACTATAATACACTAGTACAGTACACATATAATACAGTGTTTCTTTAGCACGCTGTAGTATACTATAACCTTCCATACTATATCGTCATATTACGATAGTGTGTCATAACGTACTATGGCATAGTAACTATGCGGTCGAAGCCTCAGGTTAGATGCTTCAGATTCAAGGAACCCGTCGCGGCAGCGAGGCGGCCCCTAGTGGAGTCAGCAAATGAGGGAGTGATAGTCGAGGAACCCTAAACCCAAAACCGTCGGAATCCTGGCCGGATGCTCCTCTTGTGGGCTTGCCTGTGCCAGATGCTCCTCTCATGGTCTTATGTTACAAGTACGGAGAGTGCATCTGTCGGCGGATTTTGCTCGGACCACGTGATAGCACTCGGGGACGGTCAGGTTTTGTTGGGACCATTGTGTGGTTTATGTGGGCTTCTGACTGATCGGGAACGTCGGGAGTCATCTGGTACGCTGGTAAATGGCAGCAAGATCTGTCCCCGACTCATGTCGAGCTTTCGTTGCCCTTGGTGATCAGTTTTTTGGAATATCGTGCAAGCGTCTGAACCCCATAAACCTCAATCCCCTAAAGCATCCTGAAACAAGCGCGGATGAAGTTCTGGTAAATCCCAAGGTTGGCTGTAACAAGTTGTGGTTTTTCGCGTTGTCTCCGACACCGTACCGCGTGTAAACTGTACAACTCGTGTGAAGCGCCTGGGTCTCACCAAGAAAATGCTGTGTGGATCTTTCGCTCCCGACCCTCCCCAAAACTTTCTGGCTTGGTTCTCCTCTGGTGGAATATAGAAGAGGCGACATCCCATATTTGGGCTGAGGCCCAGAACAGTCTTCGGGGGCGGGATATGCAGTTGGGAAGTGCAGGTCCAGTTTCGCAAACAGCTTTGCAGCGTCCCCCGCTGCAGGCAAGGCGCCGCGGCGCAGAAGGCGTGAGGACAAAGGCCGTCGAATTTCGGGATCAGTTCCTCGAACCCCTGAGATGATATAGGGGTTTGGAAATCACACAACGGGCCTGCACCAAGAGAAAGATTCTTTTTTAGGGTTCGCTAATTTCGTTAGAGCAAAAGCCTCCCCCAATCCCCAGTTTAACTAGCTCACGGGTAGTAGCCAATGCCGTACTGGGGCTGAGATGTAGTAGCTATCAATTACTATAATTGTCATACTTCTAGCTTTGCTCACAGCACACAGCACCCCTGATCCTACAAGTATGCCGGATAGCCGTGGAAGCATTCGGAAAGCAAGGAATGCCATGTTCACGCTTTGCAGAGAATCCAGGCCCATGTGCCTGGCAGGGTCGTGAGCGGATCGTCTCAGACTCAAAGTTGAGGCTCGAACATACATCCGCTCATACATGTGCATATCCACATGCATAGGTATATGCATACAGGCATCATATAAGCTCCACGGAGTTTCATGCTAGTTTTGATGCGTGTATATGTTCTAGACGTGTCTTCGTACGTGTATATGTACATGTATATGTTGTACATTGTACGTTGCACGCCGTACGTGATCACTGTACATATGTGCACACGTACGCATGTGCACGTGTGGCATGTCCGCATGTACACATGTACACATATACACATGTGCACATATACACATGTACGCATGTACACATGTACACATGTGTGCATGTACAAATATACATATATATGTACATGTATACATATATGTAGGTATACATGTATATGTGCACATGTAGAGTTTCCTGAACAAAGTCAGAAAGCCAAAAACCATGCCTTTGCCGCCAGGCTCCTCCACCCCAACTGCCCGAGTCCACCCAAGTCTCGCCGCCGGGTGCCGAGATTACCGGGTCTCTTCGTGGGTTCAAGTTTGCCACAGAATTTATGCGATGTCTCCATGTACGAAGAGCGGCACAAATAGTCGAAACAACCGGCTAGAATCTTGATGTTGCATAAGCAGGCGAAGGCGTCTTCCTAAGCATTCATGGTGGATTTGGCAATTTGGGGTATTTCCTTCAGGAAAAACTTGCCTGTATGCACGCGACATGTCGACAAGTCGAGGCTTTCACCTCTTCCCAAAATCCCATTGTCGTATGTCCGGGCTTGATGCCCGGGACGCTCGACACACCTTTGACAAGTAGTGGTGCCGTGTTGGGGACACGCGACT
The DNA here is from genome assembly GCA_905221635.1 of Symbiodinium sp. CCMP2456. NCBI lineage: Eukaryota > Dinophyceae > Suessiales > Symbiodiniaceae > Symbiodinium > Symbiodinium sp. CCMP2456. The sequence continues at coordinate 236,595 of CAJNDV010035329.1, forward strand.
GTTGGGAAAGTTTCAATCACGAACACCGCAAGTCCGCGGCTGGGTCACACCGCTGCTCAGAGCTGCCCTCTCACGTGACGAACGACTTGGCGCATCTTTTAGGTCGAGCAGTAGGTTTTTTTTGGCGTTAGCTTGAGGGTGTGTGTCGAGATCTTGGTGTACTTCTTTTCGAAAGTCGTTTCGTGCTTTGGACTCATCTGCTGTCTTTGTGGGATCGATCGCGTTATCTTTCCGACCAGCTCCCCAGGCTCGAGCTGAGTTTCGATTGCAAGATATGTCGGCGTCTGGTTGACTCATGCTTTGCTTCTTGCCAGGGCCTGAAGCCCCTGGACAATGCCCAGTCCGCCGCCGCCGCTGCCGCAGCAGTGGCTGCAGCCGCCAATGCTGCGGCTTTTCTCTCGGCAAGGCCTCCGTCGATCAGTGAGAAAGCCCCCTGCTGGCGATAGGGTTCTTAGTAATTAGAATAGGGTTTCCGGGTCTACTACACTCTCATTACAACCCTATTCTGATGATTCAGGCCCCTATATTAGGCTCAAGCATGAATGATGTAGGACAGGGTGTAAATAGTCCAAGTACTAGTTGCCTCTACCTGGCTTAACGCTTCCTTTGAAGCATTTCGGTGACCTGCAAGTCCCGCCACAGAAGTTGAGCCCAATGGCTGCGGCTCAAGGCTCTAGCGAAGCCCGAAACTGCTTAGGCAAAAGAAGCTGCCCTCTTAACCGATATCCCTCGTAGATGAAACGTAGGGGTACTTGTAGAAAGTTCTAGCTTTTGATTACAATAAACCCCTGCGAAACAGCTGGTTACAGTTCCAATTTTGCAGGGGTGCCACTGTTCAGTATAGGAGCTTCCGAGAGGTGGCACAAAGAGCTTCGCGAGCCACTTTCGTAGGTTTTGCGGAAGCTGTGAAGGAATTAGTATTCGTATGAGTAGTAGTAAAAATACTGGTATCAGTTTCAGTATTAGTATTAGTATTGCTTAGTCAGGGAGAGCCATGACACTCCTTCTGGCCCTCTCTTTCTTGTGCCTGGCAGCGGGCAAACCTCCTCATGTGCTCCTCATCGTGGCAGATGACCACGGTTGGGGCAACTTGGGTGTCCATCGCCAGAATGCTGGAGATTCCTTGGGGGAGCTCCAGGGAAAGTTGGAGGTTCACACGCCCACTCTCGACAGGCTCATCGACGAAGGAATCTTGTTGGACCGCCACTACGCTTTTCATGTGTGCGCCCCCAGCCGTTCCTCTTTGCAGTCGGGGCGCCTTGCAATGCATGTGAACAAATACATGGACGATTTTGACCAGCAGCTAGTGAATCCGAAGGACCCAGTGAGCGGCTTTGCAGGGATCCCGCGGAATATGACCTGCATCGCGGAAAAGTTGCTCGAGGCTGGGTACAGCACCCACATGGTCGGGAAGTGGGATGTCGGCATTGCGACGCCGCAGCACTCACCAAAAGGGCGGGGCTATGAGACTTGGTATGGCTTCTACGGTCATTCCAACGACTATTGGCACGCGACGCAAACCCTGAGTTCAGCATTCGGAGCTGTTGACGTGTGCTTGAACCAAATGCGAGATTTGTCCATGCACAATTCCAGCTACTGCGGTCCCGCTCTCGACGACATTTCCTTGTCAGCTGTGTGCGAAAGCGACGACGAGAAGGAATCGGAACCGTCATGTTACGAAGAGCATCGTTTCAAAGAGAGGGTTCTGGAGATCATCCGGTTCCATGACACACAAAAGCCCTTGTTCCTTTTGTATGCGTTCCATCTACTTCACACTCCTTTGCAAGTGCCGCAGATGTGGCTGCGACGAATCGATGACCTTGTTAAAGATGCAGGTGGCCATCCGATTGATTCCAAAAATCGACGATTGTATGCTGCCATGACTCTTTACATGGATGCCGCAATAGGTGAAGCAGTTGAAGCATTAAAGAACAAGAACATGTATGAGAACACGTTGATCATCTTCGTTTCTGACAACGGCGGTCCGATCTATGAACCCGGCGGTGCCTCAAACCATCCTCTGCGAGGGGGAAAAGGATCCGTATTTGAAGGAGGTCTCCGAACGAATGCATTTGTCTCAGGCGGCTTCGTGCCAGAATCTCGACGTGGCACGAAGTTTGAAGGCGTCATCAGCATCGCAGACTGGTACGGAACGCTTGCAGAGCTCGCTGGCGTGGACATGGAGGATAAAAAAGCCGAGGCGGCCAACAGCTGGCTACGGGAAAATGGCCTGCCCCTGCTGTTTCCGGTAGAGAGCGTGCCGCAGTGGCAAAACATCCTCCAGAACCGCAATGGCAGAACCGATCCTATGCAGTTATCCTCACATGCCGTGCTGATGTGGCCATACAAGTTCCTCAGTGGCAATGTCGTCTACGGTGGCTGGACAGGGCCGGTGTATCCGAACTGCTCCACTTTGAAAAGCGTCCGAAGTCAACGGGGACCATTTCCCGCGTCGACTTATTCAGGGGCTCCTGTATTCTTGCCCGAGCTCACCGACGACGAAAGGGCCCTGCAAACCTGGCAGGTCGATTGCACTGAGGGTTGCCTCTTCAATGTGAGGGATGATCCGACGGAGCATGTGGATTTGGCCAAAGACCCTGACTACAAATCCATCTTTCGGAAAATGAATGAGACGCTGCAGCTCATGAACAAGTCTGTCTTCGAGCCCGACCGTGGATTTCCGACGGTGGAAGCTTGTATTGTGGCCATCGAGCACGGGCGAACCCTCGGTCCCTTCTTAGACCTCGGCGACTTCTACAGCCCTACACCTGCAAGGAGCCCAGATCAGCAAGCTGAAGATGCGGTGCTGAGTTCCACGCTGCGCATCATCAACATGGACAAGAACAAACAACGGTTTCTCGATGAGCTGATGGAGGAGGCGAGGCATGCTCCGCATGAGTATGACAAGTGCCTGGAGCCGATGTTTTCGGATGTAGAGCAGTAGGCTTGTGTGTGACCATCGCATACTGTCACCTCGCCAGAATGGCTGGGGCCACAATGCTTCTCTGCGTTGGGATAGGACGCTTAATTCGCCAGGCTGCGAATCTAACAACTAAGCAGTCTTTCTATGCATTGGCATGTTGTGACAAAAGTTTTCCCGTAGGTTTCACTTGTCCTCGGCACGTAAACTAGGCCACCTGTAAACGGTGGTTAATTTGGTTCTGCGGCTAGGGGCCAGGGTGTGGGACCACGGCGGAGCCTGGATTTTGGTGGGCGAGGCTTTCGTGCCGCGCGTTGTCCAGTCGTCTCACCCGAGGTGGCACGTGCCTTGCAGTTTCGCTCGAGTGTAAAAATGCGTGACGCCAGTCCCGTGTGGCTGCGTGTCCTCCGTTTGAACTTCTGTTGCTCAGACACCTCGCCCGGACTTGTCCCAGTTGTGAGAGTCAAGCCCGGAAGACCCTAACATGTAGTATTATCCCCTTTATAGTTCCAACTAGAAGGCTACCGTGGTTACCCTAAGAACCCGAAACCCTAAATCCTAAACCTCCCGTCCCAGCTGTGGGTGCTGAAATCCTAAACATCATTGCCCTTAGACTTTGGAATTTTTGAGCCCCGGAGCTCCCGACCCCCCCATCCTGAGGTTTGTGAGTTGAGGGGTTTAGGGACGCGTCTCAGAGGAGTTCATGGTCCCCCTAAAAGGCCTAAGCGTCCATAGTGGGGGGGTTTAGGGGTTAGGGTTTAGGGGTTTAGGGGTTTAGGGGTTTCTGTTTTCGGTAGTACTTCCGCAAGTGGCATGATCAACGTACCACGTCCTGCTGCGAACAGGTCTGACGCTGCGAGTACCTGTGAGAGGGAGAGAGAGGGGTTTCGAGTTTGGAGTTTCAGGGTTTTGGGTTTTGGGTTTCGGCACCTCAGTCCGTACCGAAATGGGTTTAGGGGGTAGAGTCGCTGCAGACCGGATGACAAAAGGCTTAGGTTAACTCTTCCCTAACGCGCAACGCCGACGACTTCATGCCCTGCCCACAGAAGTAAAATCTCAGGCGATCTTGGAATAGCCCGGGAAAACCCTTGCGGAAGGTTTAACACGGATCCCGATAAATCCTTATCAAAATCCTTTGAGACTGAAACCCTTAATTGAAAACCACACCCTGAACCCTAAACCTGGGCTGCCAAAAAACCCGAAACTTTCAGCGCCACAAAGACACCCAGAAAGAAGGTCTCGAGCTGTGGCGCCGCCACAGTCGGCCACGGAGCAGGGGTCCCAGCGAGATTTTTTGGGGCCAGAAGGGAGTTTCCGAAAACAAGGGGTACCTTATTTTGGGGTCCTTATAATAGGGATCCTACTATTGAGGGTACTATTTTAGGGTCCCCTATTTTCAGGAACCCCCAGAAAGGTTTAGGGTTTCGCTGTGCTGTTACCTGGGCAGAGTCCTTGGTCCTGTGCTCAGTGGGGTGCTGGAATTCATCAAGTCCAGATGCAAAAGAGGTGATGGTTTACAGTAGGTTGGGGTTTTTAGGGCTCGAATTTGTGCTTGTCTTTGAAGTGGTTCCTGTGAGGGCAAGGGTTGAGAAGTTTGGGTTTAAAAAAGGCTCTTGCGGGTTTCAGTGCTTTTAGGCAATTCTGGAACGGTTTTGTGGGTTTGTAGGGTTTAGGCTGTTGGGGTTCTGGTTGCACGGCTTCTTCATCGTTCTTCATTGTTCACGGCGATATCGGATGCTGCAGCTCCCCTGCAATATCAGTCCCTCCTCTTCATCCCTCTGTCTTTCTTGCTCCGTTTTCTTCTGTCTGTCTATGTGTTCGTCTGACGGTAAGCAGCGCTGTCGTATTTGCTGCGGGGCTGAGAACAGGTTTCAAAGTCGTGTCTTTTCAAGTAGTCCCAGATCAGTGGTTGCAGACAATGCAACACGCTTCACCAACACGCTACACATGCTCTGCCATAAGCAGTGGAGTCTGGAGTTTGGCTGAAGGGATTCAGAGCTTAGTGCATTGCAGTCCCTGCAAAAAAAAAGCTAGTGTTCTTTCCGATTCTTTCCGGTTAGCATTTGCGCAGGTGCTCTTGATAACTTTCGGGCGGCAGTTGCTGTTTGTGTTGGGACTGCGAGTTCGAGCCAGGTTTGCAAAGCCCACGGCCGGCTTTGAATACGTGCTAGGGCCTTTTGGGTTTAGGGTCTAGGGTTCTACCCTAAACCCTAAACCCTAAACTGCGCTATCCTTTATTGTCTCTTTATGCTTACTACGTGTTGCCTGGAACTGCTGCAGTCGTGAATCCTCCTGAATGTTGCGTAGTATAGTGGAGACAGAACTATGCGGAGCCTTGCCGGCCGTGTGCGAGCGTGAGAGTCGAAACCCTAAACCCTAAACCGGGGTTCTGCCTGAGCGGACCTTTCTACCCCGTCACGTTTGGATCATCCTCTGCTCGATCCTGCTGAGGCCAGGATGCTTGCGCAAGGCAGGGGTGGAGCATCCCTGACCCTAACCCGAAACTCTGAACCCTGAAGCCTGAAGCTTCAATCGGACAAAGAAGAAGCTTCAAGACACAAGGCCGATCACGGGGTGCTTAACGGAATCTGCGGGCTTCGACGACAGGGGGGAGCAAGGTTTCTTTTGAGCTGACTTGTACCATTAGTTGGCTCGATGTCACTATCAGATATCACCAGTGTTACGTTCAGCTAGCTCTTGATGTTGCCATGCTGTTTCGGGATTATCTGTCTGCGACTGAGAGCTATTGCTGACCTGAGATCCATACAGGCAGTGCGGAGAAGCTTGCAGAAAGGAAGGGTGAGGTCACAGAAGGCCATCCCTTAGCCCTAAACCCAGACCTCGCCTGGCAGAGTCCGAGTTGTGAGAGCGTAAACCCTAAACCTTGCCAGGCTTGTCCGAGTGTGAGTGTCAAAACCTGCTGCAGATTCATCAGCTGGCAGGACACGGACAGCCCGGAGCCCGATGCCGAGTTGGATGGAGATCCCTTGTCCAGCGGCGACGAGGAGCTTTCGTGGAAGAAGATATTGTTGTGGTGAGTTTGCAGTAGAACTTGTTGCGGGAGCCCCGAAATCAGGGACGTTGTTAAGTGCATAAGCAAAACAGGGGTCCTTTAGCTTCAAGGCTGCATTACCAGTGTCACTACTACTTCTTGCATGGCTAAGGCTTGGCAGCAGCGTTTTTGGAAAAGAACTTTAGCCGACATCAGGATTTCTGAGATGGAAGATGCCACGGTCGAGGAGGGCCTTCACTGCAGCATGGCTTGGCGGGGAAAAGAGGGCATTGCGGCATTGCCATCTGCGCGCCTGTCTTTCCGGAGCCGGGGATGCGCACCCTTGAGAATGAAATATCGGGGCTACCAAAAGCACTGTTAAGCTAAAGGCTCGCCAGACAACCTGAACTGGTTGCCAAGTTGCTCGACCCAACCTGCATGTGAGCATCGGACTAAACCTCCGGAAGAGGTAATCAGTACTAGAGTGGACACGAGATTGTGGAAAGTAGGGGTTTAGTATGAGAACCGATAGGGGCCGACCTATGTTCGGTT
>CAJNDV010035330.1:0-40652 GCA_905221635.1 Symbiodinium sp. CCMP2456
CACCCGACCTTGGCAGGGGGTTGAGCCAAAACGAGCTCTACTTACAACGCTTACAACGGGCTACGAGGTGATGGTGCGTCGTGTACCCCAGCTCAACCCCCTGCCAAGGTCGGGTGCGAGTCTGATCTGAGCCGGTCGTTCGCTCGTCTGCAAGGAAACTGTCTTGTAGTCATATCATATGTAATGCTGCAAACACTCGGCACCTTCCGATCTTGTGCACACGCGCGCACACCTCCAGCCGACTCACGGCTCGTCTGCAAAAGCAGACCTTGTAGGCTGTGGATCTTGCTGCAAGGTGAGACTTTCAGGCTCTGGTTCCGCTATCACTGCTGCCGGCAGCTGAACTGCGTTGGATTTCATGTGTTTGGATGGCACTCCTACAATAGATCCCATAGTAGCATGGGCAAAAGGAAGAACCATGTCACGCAGCTCCAGCGCATAGGATGACAAGGCAATCAACACCTTAAGAGAGTGGCATTCCATCAAACAAGCAATACAGATCAAACCTATGAACATGAACGAGCACTTGAGCCACGTGAAACCCCTCCGGGCGTTTCGGCCCAAGCTGAGCGTCGGTCGAGCTAAGCTCCAGAGAGTTCTCTAAGCTAACAGGCATGCTTTGGCCTGGGCAAATCAGAACTGCGGGAGCAGGCAAGCAAGAACGCTCGCGTTGTCCTGCAGATGAATATCAAGGTTTCTCTTGATAGAGCTGTCAAGTAGACCAGTCCTTGTTGTTTGCAGCTTCTCCGCCGCCGGCTATGGCCAACTCTTCTGCAACGAGCTGTTCGAGTGATTGGTAACCTTAGCCGAGGTTCGAGCTGCAAAAATCGCACTGATGATGTTGTGTATAGCCAAGAACATCCGGGCAAACCTACGAATCCGATTGCTCGCGGCTGCGATGTAAGGCCCGGGGCAGTCGGCACGTGCCAGTCGCCGAAACACCGATTCAGCCTTCAGGGCCACAGCAAAGGTAACGGTCTGAAACCTCTCAGGGCGCCCCAGTCTGCGGACGCCTCTTCCTCAGAGCACGTTCGGAAAAGGCCATCGCTGGCCAGTCCAACCAGCCTCAGTGAGTTCATCTGCCCGGCTGCCCAGAGTGCCTAGAAGCCTAGAGCAAACACAGCAGATGTTGCAAGACCTAATCGACAGGCACGTGGCCCAGCTTTCGTCCCGTCCCTTTCCAGGATCATGTTGTCCGATAGTCCTGGAACAAGATCTGCGAAGTCCTTGATTCCACAGTACCCGATCGCTCGAGAGACGCCCAGAACACCGTTGACTCGGTGGCCGCTGCCCCCGTACTCCACGAAGCCCCCGGCTGCATCGATCCTTGCCATCTCCGCGGGGTCGCTGACGCGGTGTGCGTGGGTCATGAAGAGCTCCGAGGCGCTCTCCGGGCCGATGCCCGTGTGCTCGAGCTTCTTCCACTCCCCGACGAGCCCGGTTCGAGAGTCCCCGATGTTGGAGACGACAGCGTGACATCCATCGGGGCTCAACAAAGCCACGGAGGCCGTCGTCCCACACAAATCCATGTTGTCCTTCTTCTGCCGGAACTTGATGTACAACCTATCCAAACTCTCCAGCGCCTTCTGCAAGCCGCGGGAGGCCAGCCTCAAAAGCGGCAGACCCTCCAAACCGGCAGCCTCGGCTTCCGAGTCTCGCAGCATGCGCCGGACCTTCGGGCAAACCAAACTCCCAGCGTGCAAGATACATCTCACGATTTCCAGAGCTTCTACAAGTCGTGAGTAGTGACCCGTAGTCTAGTGACTAGTGCCGCACCTCGTGAGGCAAAGACTGGGCGGCAAACTTCGCACAGTCCATGCCGCCGTGGCCATCGAACATCCCCAAGAGCCTCCAGGATCGCGCACCCTTGTGGACGTTCCAAGCAATGCGGGCGTGGCAGTAGTAGTCCTGGAGAGACGGGCGGCGGCCCTGGGTCTGCCCGACGCAGAACGTCGCTTGCAGGCTGGACTTCAGGTTCGACCTCTTCGCGAACACCGACATGTCTTGCTTGCGGAACTTCTTCTTCCGGAGGAGCTCCATGACGACGCGCGCGGTCATGACAGCTCCGATGCCCAGGAAAATGCTGAACACGATCGGACGAGGCTCGGACGGCTTGGGCTGGAAGCGCAGCGCATCCAGGACCTCTTGCACTTGGGACAAAGAACATCGCCCGTCTCTGCCGGCCAGCATTTGCTCCAAGATCCGCACAACCGGAGGCAGCTCTGACGGGCTGTCCTCGGCAAACCTCCGCAAGTCACCTCCTGTGGCATATCGGCCAAAGAGTATGCGGACGAAGACTTCTCCCAAGCTGTAGACATCGTCATCCCGGGTATAGGGTAGCTCCTTCGTCACGAGAGAATCCACATCGATGAAGTAAAAATCCCCTAAAGCTGCATGCCCCTGCTCTCTCGCAGAACTCCGGTTCACCAGCGCGATCCCGAAGTCCGCAATGAGAGCCGTGCAGCCGGCACTAAGTAGGATGTTCGCGGGCTTCAAGTCCCGGTGCTGGATGCCTGCGTTCGAAACAGTGTGACTCAGTGTCTCTCTTGCATCTTTGTGCGAGGCCAACTGCTTCCCGGCATTTCCCGGCCTCGGTCATGGATGTGTTGCAATCCCGAAACGAGCTGCCGCATGATCCGCAAAGCTTCGTCAGTTAGCTTTGGCTGCGCATAGTTCACGTCGAAGGCATGGCCATGCTGTTGATTTATCCACTGCTGCAGATCACCACCCAGGGCCAGCCGGTACACTAAAATCACCTCGCGCGTTCCTTTTCCCTGCTCGAGCGGGGCCAGGAAGTAGGCCTTCATCTGCACAACGTTCGGATGTTCCCCCAAGTGCGTTGCTGCCTCCACCTCGTTCTTTGCAGTGGCCACAGCCAGCTTGTGTGTCGGTGCAATACGCTTGATCGCCACCAGCTCTCCTGTTTCCTTATTAATTCCACGTGCAACAATTCCAAACGCACCCTTGCCAAGGACAACTCCATCCTCCTCCCAAAGATGAGGGTCATGCTTAGACTGCGCGATGTCTGCCCACTCCGACGGGACTCCATCTGCACTGACGTGTAGTTCAGTCTCTTGGGACATAGAAGAGTATCTCACTGGCACCAGCGGTCGTCTTGGCCGCGTTGACGGCGGCAAATGAAATGCCCAAAGCTGCACGGGAAGGAGGCACAACGAGATCTGTGCAGGGCGGAATGCACACGTGTAAAGTGCAATGCTCGTCGCATCTCGTCGCTGTTGTTCGGTCATGTTCGGTCCTCCCGGCCTGCCAGACTGGCAGCATCATCTTCGGCATCCACCTGAAACATAAGGAGAGCAGACAGAAGCACAGGTGGCTTGCGGCACAACCTTGCATCCCCTACACTGCACATGTCTCTTTCGCCGGGAATCGGGAAGCGCTTGTCATGTGGCGTGAGATAATTCTGGCACGAACGGAAAGGGAGTCTCCAATTGTGCATTTCAGAGAGTTTGGCCTCAGAAGTAATGGTGCTCAGCGCCGTGTCACCTCGAACACGAGATCCAGCAACTCCTCAACGCCATTGCTCTGCAAAGAACAGGAATCTTAAAATGCAGCCACATGTCTTGAGGACGCTGCATTAAGCTCATAAGCACGTTAGAGGCACCATTTTGTGGGCCTGCTGTCTGGCGTTGATGTGGCGATGCTTTGTGTACCCCGTGTACAAGACATGTGTGTCGCTGCAGCCAGTTGCCCATGACGTCTTGAGATCGAAGTACAAGTAAAACTAATACCAAAAAAACGGAGCCAAGAAGGGTTGACAAAGGTTGACAATTCATGACTCAATTTAATGGTCTGCTTGGTGTCAGCGTCTCTTGGCAGAGACTATGGATTCCAATCAACATCTCTCTGCAGAATGTTGCCGATCTCTACAGCATTCAAAGGCTTCTCCGGTTCGAAGACGCCTAACGTCGACGCAAAGAAGCGGATCTGCTGCAAGCATTTTGCAAGGCTGATGAAGTGGAGACACCACATGTTCTGTTGAGGTTCCAGCTTTTGCTCCGATGAACGAATGTGGCGGGCACAATCAGACTGCCAGGGCAGCCACTTGGAGCCCGCTCAGCAAGTGAGACCATGAAACCGCTCCCTTCGCCGCGCGTGTGGCGCCGAGAGTACACAAAAGCAGCCGGATAAGGTCAGCTCATGCACGACCGGCTCCGGCAATGCAGACTGATTCCATATCGATGTCAATGTCAGGCCTTGTTCAACAAATCTGGACCGGCAGAGTGTCTGCAGACTTCGATGCTTACAGGCTGGCGACGTGGCTACGCCGTGCGCAAGCGGCCTCGGCCGCCGTGCGCAAGCTGGTCAGGCCAATTGCGGTGCCTCAGAGCCGGCAAGCCTCACATGTGGCTGGCACACTGTAAAACACAGGCTCGGGGCATGAAGGAACACGAAGCAAACCGCAAGCTGTCAGTGCGCTCTCGCCTGAAGGGCATGTGGCGGGAGCACCAAGCGCTCTCCACCGGCAGCCTCGAGGACTCTCGGGAAGAAAATGCAAATGACGGGCACGCTGCTAAAAGCATTGCATCAGCCCGACGTGTGGCAGCACGGACGTCTAAACCTTTTGGCGACAAGGCCGGTCTTGCACTGCGATGCACTGCTGATCGATACCGGGGGGCATAGGCGGCTTGATCCACCAGCTTGTCATTAAAGCGTAAAGCCTGGCAGAAACATGTCGAGAAAATGTGTGGTATATACTTCTGCACCTGCAACCATGGCATGCCTCACCCTTGAGAGACTTCGCCGGTTGTTGCAAAGACGCAGAGGACCTGCGCGCAGCGACCCAGCATAAGCCAAAGTCTCACCCGCATGGATAACGTGAGACTTCTGGTCTTGGGTGCATTCGTCAGTCCACATCGCCGAGTGTCGTTCTGTACAAGGCTCGATCTTGGCTGCCCTGCAAACTGTACGCAGGACTTTGCCGAAAGCAGTCAGGAGGCCCTTCATCCGATGGCGACCGCCGGGCTGAATCAGACGGCCAGGGAGGGACCCCTCGCACACTCTGAACTTGACTTGATTCCTGCCTTGCTCAGGGCTCAGGACTGTTGGGTCGATCGCAACATTGGGCAGCTAATCTCCGCTACCCAATCTCAAACCACATTATCAGGGAACCGCGCTCACCTGCAAGCAGCTTCTCAGTCTGATGCCACTCCTGGCCCACGAGTTGTAGATGGCAACGGCAGAGGTGTCGACAGAACCGGAGTGCCTTGGAAGAGTGGGCGACAGCCAATCCCACCTGCACGAATCACATGCTGCACCGGATCAGCAACAGCACGTGCACAAGCCCAGAACGTGAACCTGATGCTCGTGGCAGTAGGATGGATCCACTGCATCTTCGCTGGCGTAGAAGAAGACCCTGCGCCCCCAAGCACTTCAAGCATCAAGGCGATGGGCATCTTGCGGAAAACCCGCAAGAGCCAATAAAACAGTCTGCGGCTGCCAAATATGGCGGCCTGGATCCACGCAATATAGCCGTCCGCAGCAGACACACCTTGGCATCCACGGGCACTGCAGACGACAGGAAGACTACAATTGACAAGGTTCGCGGAAACACTAGCTACTGTAGAGGGAATAACAGCAAGTGTGCTACAATAGCCTTCCAAGCATCGCACATTGAGTGTGAGAGCGTACTTGTCCACGTGCCGCATAAAGGTCTGCCAAGTCAGAAGTATTCGAAGGCAACGGCCCTTCCGCAAACTTAGCTGCCTACTCATGTAGCAGACATCTCTTCGTCGTCGCAAGCATGGCAGTAGCAGTGCCTGCGTGCAATTGCATGTACACAAGAGAGTCCAGGGTGGATGCAAGTAACGTCCCCCAGTTGTCGGACTGCAGAAACGGCTGAAATTTGTCGGACAGGGTCCCTAGAGGCTGCAACGACAATGAGTCGGTGCATCTTCATTGTGATGTACGAGTCCAGCAGAGTTGCAGGAGAAGCAGAGCGGATCCCGAGATCTCCCAGATTTGACCAGCCTCCTCTCTGGATGCATAGTTCTTGGTGCGGAAGGCGTGCCGCAGTCGAACTCCCTGTCCGTCCGCATGCCACGCTTCGACGGCTCACTCTACACACTGCCGCTGTCTCTGCACTTTTAGGCTCCAAGCTCCAAGCCTCGAAGCCCAGTGCAGAGAAGGCCGGCAGCGCTGCCTGGCAGATAGGCCCTCTTCTGACCCTGAACTGCCCCCGCTCGTCGGGAAAAATCGTGGCGGCAGCTCCGCTGTCACTTGGCTCAGCAGCTCTGGAAAGATCTGCGAGACGTCAAGGCAGCCATCATGCCGCACTGGCATCGGCAAGCCCTTGTCCTGCAACTGCGAGCGCCGTCTGCACACGAAAGCCCTGGCTTGTCAAGCATCTGGTCCTCCGCTTGTGAGATGTAGTTTTCCGTCTCGGCCCAGATCCTAAGCATATACCGCACAAGCTGGCTCAACGTGTCGGACCCGCACACACAGACACAAATTGTATGAGAGACCGTGCGAATGGTCCGACGGTCCTGCTGCAGAGGTCGGCGCCCAGCAGCTGGAACACCAAAACTCCAGGCATTGGCTCCTCCAGCAGAGCTGGGGTAGAGGCTTCGGATTTGGGAGATTCTGGCAGCCCATGCCCATGTTGCTGGTGAAGACAAAGAGTTTTACCGTCTCGTCTCATCTCGGATTTAATGGGTATAGAGCTTAACGCTCTACGCTTTCAGCGGCTCTGTGGCAGCTGGAAGCAACTCTTCAGCCTACACCCTGCACTCCATCGTCCTTTCTTTGAGAAAGGCACGTAATGTTGAGTGCAGATCCTGTAAGCGGCTGCGCAACTGAAGACAAGATGCAGGCACTCCACGATCAGAGATTGCTGATGCCTGAAAATTTTGCGCCCAAGCGCTGATTCGCCGTCAGACGCAGGCGAATCCCGGGATTCAGATGTATGACCCCATGGAGCCACGAGGGCTCGCCGGAGGGCTGTCCTACTCTACGCAGGATTCCGCAGCCAGTGCGGCACCCGCACGACAAAATCTAGGCTTCGCACACCAAAAGCTCCTAAGAAGCGATTGACACTCGTCCCCTCTCGGCTCTCTCGACTCTCCCCTGCCACTAAGTCAGCGCTTTGATGGGTGCGAGGCCCCTCAAGTTAAGTCTCTAAATTGGTCACAGCAGGCACCTAGCGGAGGACCACCTGCGCCGACATCCGACTCAACATTTCGCTTTCGCAGAGTCTTTCCAGGCCCTCCTAGTTGATCCATAGTTCTGCTTTTTCTACAGGCCGAAAGCAGTGCGAAGGAGAAGAATGGCGAACAGCCAGGGATAGGCAGGCAAAAAGACCGTGCCTTCATTTCTGGTGTTTCTGACTGAAGAATCGCAGCTGTTGAGCTACGCCCAATCTATCACAAAATGGGTCCTCAAAGACCCGCTGACACATACAAGTACGTGTCATCAGCAATCTGGCTCGTATCAATCAAAAGAAACACTGAGTCCCGGGTGCTTCATGACCACTGCCAAGTATCCGCTCGCACACTGAGGGATCTTGGCACTCAAGCGCCGAAACCTTTGGGCAAGCTTCAGGCACTCTTTGAACGTACGAGATCTCACGACTGACCTGGCCTATGCCTATGCAGCCTCCTAACAGTCCTAACCTAACATTTGTGTATATCGGTGTTCCATGCAACTCCTCTCGTCGTGCTTTGCACTGTTTGCTGCAGGCCCTCGTGCAGGAAGGGTGCCTTTCTGCGCCGCCCGAGAAGTCCACCTGAAGTACAGGCATCATCTCAAGAGCATTGATATGTCTACATTGTATATTGAACTGGATGCCAGGCATGCTTCCACACAGCGAGCACAGCAGGTAGGTTCGGCCGAGGCGCCGTGGCAGTCGATGCATCGCCACCGTCCCTGGGCCAAACGGTGAAGGTGACCTGTAGGAACACAGACGTGGGGCCGGGATGCCTGGCTTGGGTTTAGGCAACACCTCGTGACCTCGGCCTGGCCTGGCGCCGATCGAAGTCGCAGGTGACCTCCAGCCAATCTCCCAGCTCCAGCGCTTTGATGCTCACGTGCGACCTTTCCACGTCCGCGTCCGCTCCTCAGCTGCGGCCCCCCCCCCGCTCCACGTCCAGAGTCCACCTGCCCCCCGCTCCCACTGCAAGCCGTCTGCAAAGCCGAGAGGCGCATGCAGATGCGACCCGTCCTGTTGGCGAAGACGGAAACGATCTTCCTCAGGAACGGCAGAGCCGCCAAAGCATTGTGCTTTACTTTGTCCACCCAGCTCACATGCAAAGCACATGACTAGTTACTAGTTGAACTAAGGTTCTGAATGTTCTGCGGGCAGGGCAACTGCGATGAGAAGACGATGCCAACACCGTCAGCGTTGCTGAGCTCTCCGTCGGTGAAGCGGAGGCAGTAGCGTTCCACTCCCGACTGGTGAAGCCCTGGCTTGTGGGGGACATAGGCAGGGCAGTAGTAGCACGGGGTGGGTGGGAAGTCGACCGTAAAGCTCTGGCAAGTCAAACAGTTTTGAACAGGCGTCTGTTCTCGGACACGATGGACAGGCGGCCCTTGCTCTTGGTCTTCGTAAAGGTTCTGCATTCCTTAGCATTTCTCATGGATGCCAACCCCCCCCTTTTGGACAAGATGGCTTTGGTTGCTTCAGTCCCTCGTAGCTCGATGCTTGGCAAGTTTCGGAAGAGAGGTGTCCAAGCTGAGCAGCTTTCGGATGGAAAGCATGAGCAGGCTGACAGATCTCGGGCGTGTTGTAGTAACCCTGGTCCCAGGCACCGTTTACCGCAGCAGGACAGCATCAACTGCCAATTTTCCACGTGGGAAGCCTGAGAAAACTGCACAGACGCTGCTGGGATCATCATCACCATCGGCTGCAGGGGTTGAACTGGCTGCACCGGCTGGACAATCTGCACCTGTCCACCTGGCTTTTCACTGAAAGCGACTCCCGCCCGCATGCGGCGATGGTATGGCAAAAGAAGCTCCGAGACTACACACATAAAGCTGAGGCACCCATCAGGGAGGGCTGTGCCATTTGTTGGACAAGGCCATTCACAGGGAGTCCTGTCGGCAAGGGTCTCGGACATACGACTGAGTTTGGTCATGGCCAACGTCCTGGACCCCTGGTCTCTGCCGGTTGCACGATCATCATCTGCTGCGGTGGATATCCAACAGCCATCTCCTAATCAGTGCAGAAGGGGCGGCCGGGGCTTGGCATGTCCAGGCTGCTTGACTGGGGTTTGAGGTTCAGGGTTTAGATACATCACTCACCTTAGCCCCCACCTGTGCAGAAACGGACGACACCGGGCTTGAACACTCCGACTTCCCCGAGTTCATCTTCTCCCACACCTGGCGCTTTCATTATGAGATTTAGGAGACGCAACAGACAACACGCCTGCCTTGGCCCAGGAGAAGCTATTACCTCATCATGTCATATTCACGGCATGGACATGCGAGCTGTTGCTTCCTACGTTGCTCAGGTCCCGAAACATTGCCGAGCGGCCAATAGAGCGGTCGGTGTCCAAGGGCACTTCCTGGCGGCAATCAAGAATCACAATCGCATCGTGGCGAAGGCTCTCTATCCCTGGGGTTTCTGAAAATGCGGGTCCCTGACCTTGGGTTCAATATTCAACCCCCCCTATCCTCTGAAAGTCTCATGTTGTCATGTCCTTATCTTCCGTCTCGGAACCTCCCCGGCCAGGCCTCCTTCATCTCGGAAGATTCCAAGTCGAGCGGGTTCCATGGGAAGCCTCCACTGGGAGCAGGGCCTCGGATCTAGAATCACTAAACATATTATAGGGGAATAAATATTTTTTCCCCGATAATATGCTTAGGATTCAGGACTTAGGGAAGGTGGGATCTTAACTCTCGCTTGCTTCGGATGTAGCACACTCAGGGAATTCAGGCGCAGGGTAAGGCTCAGTGAGGAAGGGCTCTGATTTCTTTATCGGGCCTTACGACATGAGCGGACGCCTGCTTCACCAGAAGGCGTGCCCAAGACTCGAGACTCGTGTCTTGCAGCAGGAGGTTGTTTTCTGCAAGAGGGGTTGAAATTTAAACAGTAGCACCGAAACTGAAATCTGTCAGGATATGTCAGGATCATCAAAAGGCCCAAACAGTGCAACTTGCAGAAAACGAAGAGCAAGCATGGCATCAGTGACCAACATGCGGTCTTCTGCTGCCGTGATGCTCGCTTCTGCTGGAGCGGATGCGCGCGAGGACCAGCTCTCTCCCGCCACACCGGTGCCTGTAGCTGTACCGCAAGCCACACCACGGAGGCATGGGAGGAGATTTCCAAGCCGCGGCTCCCCTCTAGCCAGCAACTACCACACACATAACAACTGCCGAGATCGAGCAACTTCGTGTTTACATTTGGTTGAAGAGAGGTGTGCAATCGAAATGTCGTCGCTGATTCAGAAAGTGAGCCTTGCCACACCCTGAAAAACGCCGAAAACTCAACGTGCAGGGCCGTAGGGTGAAAAGGAGGAATCTCTTGGACGAGTTTTCTCTGCATCTGGGATGCACAGGCTCTGGGAGCTGCTCAGGTCCTCCCAAAAACGGAGCGGCGCTGGTGTGGGTCGGGCCCCTTTGCTAAGGACTCCAACGGGCATTTTGGCAAGAAGGACCGGCTCCAAGCTTCAGAATTTGAGATTCTGTTGCTTTCCATGCCTCATGCTGTATGAATATGCTTCGACGCTTGAAGCATAACTCCGTCCTCATCCTCACTGTCTGTAGACCTCGAGTCTGAACCAAGCCGAAAACCAGCTCATGAAGCACGCAGCAGGCACAGAAAAGCCGGGAACCGGACATGTCAGCCCAGCTGGGCCTCTCCGTCTTGTTCGAGTTGAAGGCAACGGACGGCAGCAGCGGCTTCAGCGGCACGGCATCAGCGGGCTTCATTGGCGCGGGGGCGGGCGCAGGCACTGGCGCCGCAGAAGAAAAAGTTTTGCCTGCAGCGACGTCACGATGAGAGCAGATGAAGCAGATGTCAAGCTCTGGGGAGCGCGCCCTTCATTTGGTAACGATGTCGCAGGATATTGGCGGTCCTGTCGTTGCCTGGGCATCGATTTCGTCTCTGAGACATCGTCCAAAGGGCCGATGCCGCGAGGCGCCTTCGAAGGCTTCCAGAAGACAATCCGAGTCATCGGGAATACCAATGTCGTCGAACATGACTTTCTCCAAGCGGCGTTCGGCCCTCGGACAAACGAAAGCTTCAGCGGAAGGGGATGCACAGGCTGCACTGAAGCTCCTCTCTCCCGGAATGGTCGCCATGTTCGCCATGTTCGGTTGGGACACCTGAGGAGGACTGGGGCACGTAGGTGCGGCAATGCCAGAGATTATCAACCGTCAGCATTCCCTCGGACGTTCTCTCAACTCTGTGCTTTGCCAGGCGCACCACTTGAAGCTCTGAAGTCCAAGGAAGAGTCCACGAGTTGCTGTTAGCTGCAGTTTCACTGTCGGTGCGATATATGACGAGCTGCGATTGATAGGATGCCTGAAGCTTCGTAAAGCTGGTTCTCACTTTCTCCCTGTGCCACAGAGCTGTGCGAGCCTGAACAGAGACGGCGTCAAAGCCATAATGTCACTGCATATCCGCAACTCGGAACCTACCATGCTTCTTCTCTCCTGTTTGCACCCATGCCCGGCTGAAGCGACCGAATGCATCGACCATGTCCTCCATGCCGGTGGCCCTGGACCCGGTGACTGCCGGGATCCTGCAATTGAGGGGACAGCTGGAAACCATGTGGGCCGAAGGATCCAAGGATTAGCTTTGAACCTCTCAACCTTGGCCGTGGCAATGCAACGTGCCTCTGAAATGAGGTCTCCTGAAGTCCTTCATGGTGCGACCTCGATGCAGCATCGGGAAAGAGCACGTCTCGTGAGTCCAGCGCAGGCTGTATGGGATGAGATGTCACACACATGCCTGCAACCCCCGCCTGCGGAAAACCGTTGCTAGCTGAATGGCAGCACACGGGGGCCTCTGAACTGAGGCGTTGTGAAACTTGGAAGGTATATTCGAAATCCTTCACCAACAACCACTGCATATTCGTTGAAATTCCCCCCTTATATATAAAAGCGGTGGGAGAGTCCGGTGCACTCTTGAGTCTCTTGTTGCATTGCGGGCTGAAACTGGGTGAAGCTTGGCGAGCAGTTCAGGCACATGTCCTCGTTGAAAACGGAAAACCGGCCTCCGGCGCCCTCAGATACTTCTTCGACCTCTAATCTAAGATTCTTGCAGCCCAAAAATACTTTACCTGTGAAAGGACATATCGCGATAGCGCGCGATAGCGCACTGGTGTGCACTGCTGGTATCTTGGTTGTTTCAGGAACGTCTCCAACACCTCATCCAAGTTGTCAGTCGGTCTTCCGACATCTCTCACGAGAGGAATCAAGTTTCATTCAGGTTAGACTTGGGCCAGGACAAGAGAAATTCGGGCTGCACTCGATTGCTCGGTCAGTGGTTTGGTTTTTGGATGTTTTTGGTGACTCAACAAGCAGATGTGTTGGGCCCTCCTGTGCCACTGCTCCGATGCGCGCTGATATGTTAGAAATCATCGACAAGGGTGTAAACGACGCACATGTTCTGCCGAGCTGCCATTTGACAATGTCCTTGCCTGCCGAATTCTGGAGCTGTCCAAACGCCACTGCCACATCCACCGCAGAATACCTGTCGGTCACAGCCTGCACAAGGTGGCTGCAAATGGCTGCGAAGTTGGACATGTATTCAAAAGCTGTATGCCGCGTGGGCCGGGGATCTGATGTGGGGGTGCCCGTGGGCCGGGGATCTCAGATGATAAGGTCGAGAGTAAAGATCTGCCAGAGGTCCAGCGGGTCCGCTCAACGGTAAATTTGCCATGCCCTGCTCATGCTTGCTACTTCGTCATTCTGCGAGTTCTTCCAGCATGCCAGCGGCCGTTCAGGAGAGCATTAGGCATCCCCTGCCCCTGTTCACGATCATGCGGTGGCTTTAAGACCATGTGAAGCTTCTGCTCTGCCTGATGCCTTTGAAGTGCGCTCTCAGGCCTGGATCGGTTTTAATTACTAAAAATATTGGACGGTGACTCGCATGCCCTGCGAGCTATGCTTCAAGTCTACAGCATCCTACCATTCCGTGCTTTGTCCATCAAATGTCGTCAGTACCTGGCGGATGGCGACATCCTGAAGGCAGCAGCTTGAGACCTCGGAGGCATTTCCAGACAGGCTGACCACAGAAATCTAGCAGCTCACAGCACCTGCTTCTCGCTGATGCGCTGTCGCAGTGTTGCAAGGCGCTCTTTGCGACGTCGGCGCACCTAAGAAGTTTCCGCGATGCGGGCTTGCGGAACGCACAGGATGCACAAGCCACCAGCGCGTGGCTCAGCCGCAAGCTTCTGCGCCGGTGAGGGTCAGTGCAGGCCCGACCTGGCCTAGTAGCACAGACGCTACCAACGAATCAACCGAAATCTCCTCCAGGCCTCCTAGGCGTTGAAGCACGCGAAGGCGCTGGGAGAGGTTTGTGGGCACCGCCAGGATGACTTGCTCCTGCGGGGCAGCCACGCGCTGCTTGTGCACGAACACCTTGCCACGACTTCTAAGCTCCTCGGCCAAGTCACAGGCCCGCAAGCCAAAACTGTCTGGCTGCTTGCAGATGTTTGGCCCGCCTGTCTGAGCGCGTGAGGATGCGGGGACTTTGCTTAACGCCCATGTTGCGATTCTTGGTGGACAGCCTCGCCTTCCTGAAGCAGCTTCTCGACGACCTCCTCTCTGCCAGCACATGCGGCGATGTGCAGTGCCGTCTGCCCACCCTGCAGCTCACGATACTCGGGCTCCCAGTGCGGCATGCCAGCATCAGGCGCGGATGAGCCTCGCTGTACACTGTGGTCCTGGCAGCGCAAAGTCCGGGGATTTTGCACTTTCGGGGCTGAGCTCCCTTGAGCTCGCGGCGTTTGGCCGAGCTGGTAGCTCGCATCCTCGGTCTGCTGCAGGCAGTCTGCTCGTGCCGACAGCCTCAGCTGCTAGACTTTGAAAGGCGACTGTTTCATGAGTCACCGAACGAGACTTGCGAGATTCAAAGTTCGGCCAGAGTTTGCAAAGAACTTTCATGGCTGTCGTCAAGGCAGTCCCAGTCACAGCGCTGCGACGCAGCCGCTGCAGCCGAGCTCCGCGGCGGCATGCAGCGGTGCTCGGCCCTGGACGTCCAGCTCCGAACAAGCCTGAGGCCTCTGACAGAGAGACATTACAGAGATACTGTGAGAGGATGAGGAACGGAATGAAAAGAAGAATCCCGCGGGGTGGGCTGAACAGCTGGAGCCCAGGAAATGCAAGGCCTCACGGCATGCAGCACTTCGCGCAAAGCAGCAGGGGCCGTCAGAGCCACAGCTGCGGCCACGAGAGAAGCTCCCTCAATCCTGGTTGCTTCTGCTTCCAGTTATCGACATGCAAGAACAGATGACAAAAGACCAAACGGGGGAAAGGCTCAAGGCACACATGGCACGTGCTGCTTCCGCACTTCTCGAAATTCCAAGCCGTGCCGCCGGAGCTCGTCTGGAGCGTGCTCGCGCTGCTCCCCCGGCCCCAGCAGCTGGCGGAGTCGCTGCGGATGCCCTCTCGAAGCCGGAACGTTGTTGGAGAGTTGCTTTCTCGGCGCTTGCTGTGGCCCTCGAGTCTTTTTTGGACTTTGGCTGTTACTGTTGGCAGCGCTTGATCTGTCCGGGGCTCTGAATGGCTTCACTCTGCGCAAGGATGCCGAGTACTACAATCCCATGACATACGAATGTGACATGTCGGAAAGGCAAGTCGCAGCGGTCCTTCCTCACACTCTGCACACATCTCCATAAAGTCGGAGGGCCTTTGTTTCCAAGCTCTTGCACAATGGTGCAGTGCAAACACTGTGGCGTCGACGGATCGGAAGCTCTTTACTGCCAGGGAGCGCAACGGCGAGTAGGGGCGCCATCAGCGAACCCTTGACTTCGACACCGTACGCGACACCCAGCCTTGAGCCTTTTTTGAGGTGTGGGAGAGCATGCAGCCTCGGTCCACACTGTCTGGAGCCAGAAACTACCTTGTGGTGGAGTCTTTTGCAAGCCTTCATCCGACCTGCAGAGAGATGAGAACTAGATCATGCCCAGTCTTGGTTCCAGATTCAGAACCATTTGCTGTTATCACGCAGGTTGGATCCTGGAAGCGATCTTCACTTTTCAGGAACGGTTGCACCTTCTTCACCAACCTGACTGCACTGTGGCAGAAGGGCACGTGCGACTGGCAACGTGGTATAGCCGAGTCAGGGGCAGCGCTTCTGACACAATCACCTCTATGCTCGGAAGTACATAGCATGCTTCGTAATGCTTCGTGCACATCTCTGGACATGTCACATCATGTCACAGACCCCAAAGCACCTACTTGTGCCATGCCGAGCAGCCTTGTACGGCCACTGCAGCTGTAAAAGTGGAAAGAGCTTCAGGAAGGGACCACTCTCTTCCCAAATCCCCCAGTTCAAGAGCCACCAGCTCTGCGCTGCGCTGGACGCTCTGAGACCCCCTGCCTAAACCGCCCTTGTCCTAAGTTTTGCCCAGTTGCCGAGGCAGGGGGTCTATTCCGGAAATTTCTGTGCACGCGTTCTTCGATTTTCTCTACGAGGCGGGCTTGCGATGCACCCGGCTGGGTAACTACCGGCACATTTCACTGGCGTGCCTCCTCCACTCTGGGTGCATGCACATTGGCAAAGCCCACCACTAGCTCGCAATATGGACCTCGGTACCAGCTTATGTTCAACGTGAAAGCTGCACGACTGTCAGGGCCCGGCCGCAGGTGCAATGTGGGTACCGAAAGCCGCACGTGGCGTGATGATATGGCTCGGGATGCCTCATGAGGAAACGCCAAGCTAAAATTGAAACACTATCAAAGACTGTCACGACCAATCTGGAAATCTGCCCGAGCCCAACAACGACTCCAACGTCAAGCCTGCCTCAAATCAAGGAGCCAAAAGGCTTCCCCGACATGCCGGCAGGACATGACGCTTCAATCCGAAAGCTCAGGATCCGCTACCCATCCGAAGTTGAAGCGGGCCTGATGGCCGGGCTGCGAAAACCTGCAAAGCAGCGCTCTCGAAATCCAGAGCTCAGTCGCCTAACGGATTCACTAGGATGATAAAATCAAAAACGTGAGCGCATGGTAACATGTAGTACCGCCTCATCGCCACTTCCGAGTTATGGAGCTATGTATCTCTTGCCTCACTCGGCCGCTGTCGCCAGGGACTGGCGGAGTTCTCACGGCGTGGTGTGGCCAGGACCTGAAGAGAATCCGATGTCGAGCTTAGGCTTCAGAGGTTGCGGGAGCTTTTCCGGTCTAGAGCTTGAGGCCTGAGCTTGCTTTGCAGTTCCAGGCTTTCCGCTGCAAGGTTTAGGCTTTTACAGGTAGCCAGAAGTGCCCCAGCCCGCGCCCAAAAAGAGCCCAGAGCGCTCTGATGTCGGGGACTTCCAGACCACGATTGCACGAATGGTTGGGTACAGACAAAACCTGGTCTAGTTGTTTGTCGTGGTCCATTTCGCAGTAATAGCTACACAACTATATACCCTAAACTGTCACGGTGCTCACCGACAGAAAGTGTGGGCACGATCCAAACTCCGGCCGTTGCTCTCTGCCAATAACAGCAGCACTGACAGATTTTCTGAAGTTCCAGGATCAGGGCGGAGGCAACCAGCTGAGGAGACGAGTTGCCTCCGAGCCAAAGAAAAAGGAAGTCTGATTGCGACGTTAAAGCGAAGGCAGAAGGTGAAAGAAGTCTGGGGCCTCCAGGAAGAGGTCGAAAGACTTGCGGCAAGGGCGAAGCGGGCATCCATCCGGCGGCTCCCGGAGGCACCTGACCAAGGCGGGCCTCGAATGCCTCGGCCTTTTGGGGTCCCCATCTCCTCTCCGACTCTCCGCCCTCTTGGCGCCTGCATGCTGTGCCCGCGCCCAGGAGCCAAGAGCGTCATCGGAGTCCCAACAGGACCTGGCGAGTTCTCCCGTCGACCTAATCTACCGAGTTCCCGTCTGCCTTTTTGCGCCCAGCGCAGTGACGCTCGGTCAGTGGCTGACGCGCTGAGGGCGTGCTTCTGACGCGACCCTCGGCCGGTTCCCGACGCTGCTGCACGTGTGAAAGGGGCGCGGCTTGACTTCAGCTCCAGTATGCACAAGCTTGTCCAAGTCTGGGACATCTTTCAGGAAGGATGTCACTGTGCCTTCTATGTCGGGGACAGTCAGGTACAAATTCGTCTTGGCTCGCGTCAGAGACACATACAGAACTCGACGATCCTCTTCAGAACCTTCCAGTTGCATGTCTACACCCATACCCATGACGAAAACTACGTCCCACTCCAAGCCCTTGGCACTGTGCACCGTGGAGAGTGTCAGTGTGTCTCCTCTCTCGTTCCTTGCCCTTCCCTTCTCAAGGACGCTTTGATCCAACTGTAATGAATTCGCCATGTCCTCAAGGGAGTCGCAGGAGGCCGCATAGTCCTCCAATATCTCCAAATCCTCCATTCGCTCCCTGCAGTCCTTTTTCTCGGGGTACATCTCGCGCAGGTACCAGCCATACCAGTCACGAATATGTCTGACACAGGTTCTTGGATCGGATGTTTTGCTGAGCAAGGATAGCAGACCCTGTAGTTTGCGAATATCTGGGTAAAACTTCTTGCCTGCCCAAACCTCTGCATCAAGCTGCGGGGGATCCTTCGATTTCACTTGATTGACCACCTTTCGCGCAGTAATGTCACCAACGCCTGTGAAAAGGCAGAGTAGTCTTTTCCAATGGATCTCATCAAGAGGATTGAGCGCGATGAAAATGGCAGCCATAAAATCCTTGAAGTGAGCTCGGGCTGTAAGCTTTAGGCCACCATATGTGCGATGGTCAAGACGACGTCGCAGCAGTTCAAGAGCCAGTTTCTTTGACGAATTGATCTTGCGATATAGCACAGCTATGTTCCTTGGCACGGGGAAATTCAACCAGCAACGCCAGGCCGCTAGGCTACAGGTCTTGTCCTGCCTTTGCGAGCTCGACCGAAAACCCTCTCTTTTTTGCTTGCCGCGATGCCTGGGAGCTACGCCCTGATCGAGAAGCTGCTCAATCTGGTCTGCGACCTCAGCTGCTGCGTGAGAGTTAGGAACAAGTCACAGGTCCTGGGGTTTTTGGCCCTTGCTTCGAGGTGTCCAAGGAGCCCAGAGGGCCTCCTCCCATTCGTCGCCGCAGTACAGCAACTGCGGCAAGGGACCCGGAGCGATGTTTGAGCGCAAAGATTTGCCTTGATCGAACTGGAAGAACCCGGGTTAAGTTGGACGAAACCAGGTTAAAGTTTGCGGGTTTGTGGTGGGGCGTCTAGCAGATGGGCTCTTCAACGCCAGATAAGCAATTCCGACCAAGCTGCGGCAGTGCTTGGTCGACACGCTGAGGACAGCATTCGCTAGGTTCAGAATCTGCTGAGTGCTGCGGTAGTTTTCTTCAAGGATGAATTGCGAGCAAGACGAGTACATCTTTGGGAAGTCCCAGATGTTCTCAACTGAGGCTCCCCGGAAGCCGTAGATACTTTGCGCATCGTCCCCCACCGCCAGGACATTTCCGTGCACGGAGCTCAGCCACTTCACGATGGAAGCCTGGAGGTGGTTCGTGTCCTGGTACTCGTCCACGAGGATATGCTCGCAGCGTCCGGCTTCTTCTTTTCGCACTGTCTCATCCATTTCGAGAAGCTGCCGGCAATTCAAAAGAAGATCGTCGAAGTCCAAACAGCTCTGGCGCTGCTTCTCCTCCTCGAAGGCCTTCCTGACATCGAGGATTCCTTCCGAAAACTTTCTGAAGCTGAAGTTTTCTTCACAGACTTGCTCCAACGGTTCACCGGTGTTCACGCTGTAGCTGAAAAGCCATGCGAGTCGTTTCACTGTCGGAAATCTTCGGTCGGCAAGGCCTAGCCGTTTGCGCACCTGGGCGATCATGGCTTCCGCATCTGCTGCATCAAGCACAGAAAACCCGGAAAGGAATCCCATTCGAGCCCGGTACTTCTTCAGCAAGCTGAGGCTGAAGGAGTGAAACGTACCAGACCGCACGCCCCAAATCTGATTTCCCACCAGGGACTCTGCTCTGGATTTCATCTCTTCTGCTGCTCGTCTCGTGAAAGTAAGGAGAACGATCCTATGGGGTTTAACTTCCTCCGCACCCACGAGATATGCCAATCTCTCTGTCAGAGTCTTCGTCTTTCCGCTGCCGGCCCCTGCGATGACCAGGTGCACGCCTCCTGGTGCCTCGGCAGCCTCTCGCTGCTGCTCGTTCATGACCCGAGCAGCGAGCCCCCTATGCCCCCTCCTCCTACGCCCCGAGTCACGTCTCCAAGCCAGCAAAAGGAGCGACCCGACGAAAAAACAGCGGGAGGCCGTTTCTGCCTTCGACCTGGGAGCGGGCCGCTCCTCCGGAAGGAACCCCTCCTTGGAGTGAATGCTGCCCCGGGTATTCTGGCGAATACAC
Source organism: Symbiodinium sp. CCMP2456 (assembly GCA_905221635.1). Taxonomy (NCBI): domain Eukaryota; class Dinophyceae; order Suessiales; family Symbiodiniaceae; genus Symbiodinium; species Symbiodinium sp. CCMP2456. The sequence goes on from CAJNDV010035330.1 coordinate 19,454, forward strand.
CCTACATTCACTTTCCCTGCCGCGACCGCTGACCCCGCAGCCGTCTGGCACTTCATGGCGCTGCCGACAGCGACCGAAAGAGCCGCCGACTCCATCACTAAAGTTATGCCGCTGTGCCGCTATGCCTCTTCTTTCCACAGACATTTCTATACTTTCTCACATTGCTTGTTGAGGGCTTGAGCATCTCTTTCCCGGAGCCATAGCTGCAGGGATCGTAAATATGCTGGCTTGGAGCACGAGACCAGTACCTTGCTGACTTCAGAACCGAGCCTGCGTGAGAGAGAACTCGCGGTGGCGAGGCCAAGACCTGAATCCGGCAAGTGCAACAGAACTGCGCCTCGTCACGAGCTCCTGCTGCCCTGCCGAGTCGAGCCACCACCTCCGGAGCGGGACTCTTCTCCGGAATGGCAGAGGTCTTCACCTCGACAGCAGAATCACCCGCCCTACTCTGTTCCGACATGCCCTTGCCCGCTCTCCAACTGACGGAAGACCTGACGATCTCAAGCTCAGGAACGGCAACTCCTGAAGCCGAAACCATGAACCCCAGCAATGGGCTCCGTGCCGAGTCGTTGCTTTCTCCGCTTCCTCAAGCCATATTGCAGGAATCGGGATTGATGGGCTTGAGACCCTGCCCTCAGCCCTGGTTGGGACAAGGATCGTCTCAGATCCGCCGGACTGCGATATCCGGGGGCAGGACCTTGGAGGGGTACTCGCCGCTCGTCTCAAGACTAGTAAGACTCAACCGTGGCCGTGGTTCAGAGAGCCAGGGCAGGAGCTGTAGCCCACCAGCTGGCCACCCGTGCGCTCCAGACCTTTGCAGTGGCTCTGGCAGACCCCCGGCCGCGCTGCAGTCTCGTGTTGTCATGAGCGAACAAGGCTCCCTGCGCTTCTCCACGGCTTTGAGCCTGTGCGTGACAGATCTCATCAGAACGTTTGTTAGAATGGAGGAATACTAGTGTTCACTTAACACAATGTGATGCATTAACTCTGCAGCAAGGTGTGACCAAGCTTTCTCCGGGCATGCCTGTCCGTCAGCTCCGAGACTTCATCTTGGCATCCCTGCAACCTGCACAGACGCCCCATCAAACTTGCTTTCCGACTGCATTTCACCTGGTTGTCCGTGTGCTGGCACCAGGCCTTCAGAAATGCACGTGTGTGCTTGAAAGCTATACCGGCTGTTCACCTGTAGATTTACCCGTTCTCGAAGGTTTCTCTCCCGGCTAAACCATGAAAGCAGGATACACGAGAACGGCCATCAAGGCTCAACATCCGTTTGGGAGACAACGAACCCACCAGAAGAAATTGAAGGAAATTTGCCTCTGAGTACTGCTGGCGATGTCGTCGGCCACCTGCCACACGACGACGGCTTCTGTCCCCCTTTAAGAATCCCGCCATGGCGCCTCCCTCCATGAACACAAATCATGGCTAGGCGGCGCCATGAGTCCGAATCAACGAGAAAGAAACCCTCTTCCCTGTCACGAAACTCTGACAACGTAGATGAGCCACCACAGGGCCTTCTTGAAGCCCTCGTCCATCTTCTCAGAGAGGCCGCGCTCGCCCTTGACAAAGATCCTGGCAGGTCTCTCACAAAGCACAAGGAGGCGACACAAGCTTTGGACCAAGTTGTGCACATTGCATTTGATCGGGGACTCCAAAGGTGGCTACTGCAAGGGTTAACAAAAAGCTGGAGACGACTGACAATCTTCAGCGCTTAAAAGTGGATGTATCCCTTGTGGTTTGTGCAGGTGGGAACCATTGCAAAATGTCTAAGACCTGGCCACGATCAGACAATCAAAGGTCACTCCAACTGGAGCACCACAGCTTGGGGGGCAGGAGCGAATCGAGAGTCCATGAGGAGCTTTTGGCATTTGGGGAGCGTCTGCACCAAACTCTGCACAGAACCTCGCCCCTCCATCAACGAGCTGTACCAAGCGTGATTCAATGCCAGACTGACATGATGTCACCCGCACTACCCATAAATGTGGCTCAGCCGCTCGAGAGTGCTCATGCGGCTGACCATGGCGACAATTGCAGCCTGGGCAGATTCTAAACAAACTTCGGTGAAAGCTGAGCGAAAGTTCCTCGAACTGACGTGCTTGCATGTCAAGCTCACTTCTTCTTTTCGCTTTCGTTTTGGTGCAGCAATGCCAAGGGCACGTGGGCTAAACCCATCTCAGCTCATGCATTGGATCGACTAGTCTGGCTTCTGATTGACGAATCTGTTGTCTTTGTGCTCACCGTCCGAATCCTTGAATTCTCTCCTGCGACTGCAAGGTATGTCTCCACAGCTATCTAGAATGACAGGCTCAGCCACGGACATCCACGAAGCCCTGTCAGCTGTCGACAATGCGACAAGTCAGTTCAGGACAGATACGAGTGATGCAGATTCCTGGCACCAGAAACTGAGACCCCTTGCAAAACCCTAGCCTTCAAGCTGGTGAACTCATCAAGAAGCCGCTGTTCCACACTGGTGAGGTCCGCAGCGCACTGCTGCTGAACGTCCTGGCTCCACGAAAAAACATGAAGAAAAGAGAGGCAACCCAAGCCCAAGAGCCCAAGCCAAAGCACTCCGGGCTCCGAGATTTCCCCACCCTGCTCCACTCCGAGACTACGCCGACTACGCGCACTCTCGAGCCTCGAAGCGCTCCTCGAGCCATTGCAGATCCAAGGCAGGCTCGAAGTTGAGGCCACCCTTGGCTTTTGGCCCGTCGCCCGTCGCGTTCCCCGTGTTGCACCTCTGTGCAGGGACCTCTCGACATCGAGGCCCGAGCACCGAAGGATTCTCCCTCGCTAGCCGCCTCAGGGCACCCAAGGAAGTTCCGTGCTCGAACCCCGAATCCTCGCTGCCGGCCCGCCGGCCTTGAAGCATGGAGAGCCTTCCACATCGCACTGCGCCTGCGTGCCAGCAGAACGAAGTCCCAGGCTTACCCCGTGGGCTGCACTGAGCCGTGTGCGAAGCGAGCATCATCCACAAACTCATCCACAGCCTACAGCAGCGAGAAATCCAAAGGATTCGATAAGCGAGGGAGAGCAAAGAAGCCAGTCTGCTGACCTGGCAACCACCGGATTTCAGCCTCGAGACAGTCAAAGCAAATGTCTTGCGCGATTCGGGCCCACTGGTATTGAGCACAACTCCGCACAGGCCACGTGAGTGAAGAGCCGCAAAAAAACAACCCTTGGAGCCAGGCACAAGGCTGCCCGTGCGGGGCCTGCAATGTAAGGATTCGTTGGAAGCTTCTCTCAAGCTGGACATAGCTCTGTCAGATGTCACTGTGAGGCCTGGTGTCGAGGCATTCCTGGCAAAGGCCGCCACCCCAAGTGACATGGACAGGCCGCTGCCACTTACGTGACAAAGTTAACGTTCCTTTCTCCCCTCTGTCCTGCAACTCTTTCACGTCTTGAGTGAGGTTCTGCATGGAGAGCTTCAACGCATCAACCTGTTGCGCCGTGCTGCAAAGCCACCGGATGCCAACGTTGTAACCGCATCGTTTGCCTCTGCCGCCACTTGCTTGAGCCACGGACCTGGAAATATGAACCACTAGCGAGATTTCCTTCGAATACCTACACAAACTCATCTTCCAAACTTGGCGCACCATGCCACATGAACACGCTAAGGCTTCGTGCCCTCTGCGACGATCAGGTCATCCGAAAGCTTCATGGAACCAATACCCGGAGCAACCTGGGGCAGGTTTAGACAGGTAACCCGCCCATGGCATGCATTGTGGTAAGAAGCGTTCTGCAAAACGTGCCAATGTTGCAAATGCCCAAACCCTGCCGGGTGAGAAGTCAGGTATGACAAAACCTGTATACACGCACCACAGAAGAACGAAAGATGTGTCCCCTTGGATTCACAAATCTAGTTGCATGTGCAGCACGAACTGAGCAACACTCTGAAAGCCGTCCCGTGCCCACAAACTCCAACAACAGCTTGCGCTGCTGTTCCCTGGCAGCTGCTTCCTGCCGAGACAGCAGCTTCCGGGCTGTCTAGCTGGGCCCGCTGCGTCACTCTTCACTGAGCACACCGGCCTCCAAACGATGTGAAAAGCATGGAGAGTTGAAGCGGGAAATCCGGCCGTTGTCTCGGGCGGCCGCACGACACCGTCCGTTAGCTGCTCCAACATCTCCTGGCAGCTAGCAGTGCTCGAAACTTCCAGCATGTCTGAGAGCGCTGAATCTGTCCTGCTGTTTCTGCAAGCGCATGCAGAGTTGCATACGCTCCAAGGATTCGCATCTCACAAACCTGGACGGCGGGAGGACGTTCAGCCACACCTGTTGGAAAGCCGAGAGCCGCACTCCCGGAGCTCTCCCAAGTCCGCAGTCGGCGACAGGGCCTCGAGACCCCATGGGGTGCAAGCGCGAATCGCTGTAACCTTCTTGGTCGCTTGCGGTTCGCGGAACCCTTTCTCAGGCACGCACAAACTTCTCGGACTCTGGCTCCAGGGCCTCAGGAAACGAGAGGAGGGCCCCAAAGAGCTCCTGAACCCAAAGCTGAAGTCCTCGCTGACCCCAAGAAACAGGGCAGACGGCAACTGGAACCCCGGCGGCTGGCGAAAGCACGCACTGAGGCCTGGGAGGCGGAATGAGGCTTTGAGCGCCCTTTGCAGTTTCCTGTTGCATGTTGCTTATTCTGTTGCTGTTGGCGTTTCTGATGTTGGGTGTTGCGCGTTGATCGCTAGCTGCTTGCTTGTTCGTTGTACTTGGTGTTTTTGTTCTTGCTCATGCTCTGCTAACTGCCTGGATTTCAGACGGATGTGGAATCAACACAACATACATCTGTATACATGCATCCATGCAGACACATGTCTGCGAGGATCACGGACATTCCAGGCTTGAACTGGGTTGAAGTTTCCATGCATCATGACTGCAGCTGGAAATGCTTTGAGATACTACCATCAACGATTCTACCTGAAGCTTCCTCTCTGCATCCCAGGAAACCTCAGCACAAGACGCGGAAACGTGCCGATGTGATCCTGGGAACTTGGTTGCTGCGCTGCTGAGAGCTCGCTCTCAACAGCCGCGAGCAGTACCCTTTTCCGTGATTCCAAGGGCCTGGCTGCTCTGACTCCAAAGTCATCGGCACGAAGCTTCAAGCAGCCCAGAAGGCGACTTTCTTCACACTCGCAGGACACGTGAAGCCCGGTTTTAAGTCCCAGTGCAGCTACCTTCGGGCTTTCCTTTAGAAAACCTTGAGAAGTCATGGAAGCTTCAAGTTCCTGCTCGAGATGAGCTTCAGTTTCAGGCTTCGAGCCGGCGCGGGCGGACAGGGCCGGATTAAGCTATGGATGTCTCCAGAAGGCATGGGAACTTGCATTGCACAGCCAGCACAGCAGTTAGGAGCGCACCACACGCAGCCACCCCAGAAAGTGCTGAGGTTGTCATGCAACTGAAACGTGGGGACCTGCCGAAGGCTTCGGCTCTAAGCAAGGCCGAGAATTGAACGGTGAATGTCCTGGGCAACGGTTTATTTGGCAGTCTTGTGACTGCACAAGAGCGACTGAGCACATGACACACATGCACACACCTAGCATGAATCTATACCGTCGATACCTGCATGCCGACAGACAGCCAGACAGACAGACAGACAGGCAGGCAGACAGACAGACAGGCAGACAGGCAGACATGCGTGCATACATACCTTAATACATGAATACACACACACACACATGTACACATACCTACATACATGCATGCATCACTGCATGCATACAACAATACATACCGCGCTACACACACACTTCCGAACATCCCTTTGTGCATCTACAGTCATATACATGCATGACCTGCAACAAGATTTTTGCAACTACATATACAGAAACACGTGCATAATGCAGGCACGCATGCAGACATACATATGTCATGCGTACCTACCTACCCACCTACCTACCCACCTACCATTACCTACCCATTGCCTGCCACACATACCTACATACCACAGACAGACGGGTGTGCACTAGGAACAATTTGCAAGGCGATTGCTACCTTCCAGATGCAACCCACACTTGCTTTGCAATTGGTGCTTATATCTTGAGCCGACTTTGATGCCGGATTTGTGTTGAGCTTTTGGGAAATGCTGAGGACCCAGGACAGTTCGTGGTTTCGCCATACCTGTGGACATACAGCTGGTTGCCATAGTTATTTCATTTCCATGATTGTACGGAGGTCTCGGAGATGATGATCGGCAGGCCAAGTGTCAGAAACGACTTGGTCTGGGTCTGCCTCTGGCTGTTCGCGATTTTCTGTATGGCCAAAGGACTCACTCAGAGAGCACGCTTAAAGGGGACCGCCCCCAACCTTCCCACGCCGCCTTGCTCCACATGTAAGCCTGGTCTTTTGGCATCACCTCAATTCGACAGAGCTGGTTCTGTGCGGTCAAGACGTTTCTCGGCTTTCCTGGCCAGTCACGTCTTTTGGCTTGACCCTCGGTCTGTGGCCGCGGCAGTGATGAGCCGCCAGCACGGCGGGGTGCGCAGAGCCAGGAAGAAAAGGAGGCCTGCAAGCAAAAGCAGATGCAAGCAGCCGCTTGCCGGGGGAAAACTTCTTTTTTTTAATCGGCTTCGGGCCAGGCCTAGGGAGTCGCCCAGCAGCGCACAGATGCAAGCTTGGCGAGGCTGGAGATGCTCCAAGAACACCTCTGCAGGGCGCTCGCATCGCCCCGAAGTTATTCAGTTTATGCCTGACAGATGCGATGCCGCCTGGGCCAGCGTAACCGGCAGCAGGACGACCGTCAAGAACAGGACGGCAAGAAGCCTTTCGAGTCACTCTGGCAAGCAAGGGCGACCTCACCAACTGGAAACTTAGTGAGGGGCCTCTGCGATGCCGGACGCCGCCGGCCGACGAGCTCAAACAGCCCCCAGCACCAGTAAAAGTGAGCCTGCACAGATAAGAAAGCTCTGAAAGGGACACTGCCAAATCCCTTCTGCTTCAGAACGGCAGCTGGCACGCTTGGCATGTCGCAAGCACGTGCGAGATGTGCACATCTAGGAGCCCGGCCGCCGTCACCATGGCCTCTGGGATCAGGCCCAAGGTCATTCTCTGAGCCGAGACCTGGCCAAGCTTGGACACTGCCACCGCCGCGAGGCAGGAGAGCACCAAGATCCAGGCTTGTGGACCCGGCACCAGGAACCACCAAGAGGCCTCGAAACTGCACTGAAGCCACGCTGCCACCAAACACCAAGCAGATCGCGGCTCTCCTCCAGCATAGCGGAGGCCGGACGGATGACCAGCCAAAAGGCGGCAACTGCAGCAGCCTCCCAATATTATATATCCGGGAGTGCCCTCCCCTCGATGCCCTGCCACCTCGATGAGCCCGCGGTTGGCAAGGAGCGGCAGCCTCGTGCAACAGGGGCGGGCGGCTGTCTGCTCTGCCTTGAGCCTTGCGTCACTTTCCGGTCGGGGGCGGCACCCCACGGCCACCAAAGATGGCAGGAGCCCGACCACCGCCTTCTAGCAGTCGACGCGACTTCCGCCACTTCCCTGTCCTCGACACCCCTTAGAGCAAGGCGGCAGCTCGCCACGGTGACGGAACCTGAGTCCGGCCAGGTGCGGCATGCGGACTCGATGGGCCCAGAACACGGTGCACTGCTGATGCCTCCGTAATCAGGCAGCCACTAAGGTCTCAAAGCCTAGGTAGAGCTGGGTAAAGATTTCCCTGTAAGTTTCGTTCCGCGTGGCCTGGCGTGCTGGTCAGAGCTCACACGGACCACGGGCTGAAACCCCCCGGGCCAGGGCCTGGAGAGCCTGGCCGATGGCCTCGACCTGCGGTATCGCCTCGGGAATAAAAAGGGTTTAGGGCCAAGGCAAGAAAGCACAGCTACGAGGTGCACATAGGTGCACCTGCTGCACGAATGACTTCACACCGCGCTTCTGCAGCAGTTCGAGGGCCTGCGCGAGCGTGAGAACAAAGTCATTGAGCTGTTGCAACCATTCCGAACATTCCCGCATGCGAGTTGCCGGAATGTCGCAATATGTCGCAATGCACCGGTACAAATGGGCAAACGCCGAGATCTGTCGAAATGCATCTTCCTTGACTCCGTCCGCATCTAGCTGGTGCGTCGGAACCCGTGCACCGCAGCCGGCTCGATCTCAGCCGCAGCCGCTGCAGCTACGGGAGTGGCACCTCGGTCGAGGAACAGAGGAACAGCTTCTGGAGCTGTGGCGTTTCGCAGACGTACCAACTGAAGAAGACTGGTGCAAAAGTGGCAATGCACCTAGATCCTGAATGCAAACGGCGGGGGCTTTTTGCTCTCCGTGCAGCCTGTCCAAGCATGTCCTACTTTCCAGTCAGCTGGCACCCACGAGACGCGACCTGAGGCAACATTGGATTCTTGCAAAGTGCACCCGTTCCACACATGTCTCTACCTCTCATGAACCTTCTGAAGCATTGCAGGCAGGCCTGCAAGGTATTTAGCCGAAGAGGTCGAAGTCCATCTCCTCAAAGCCAGATTTAGTGGCAGCATAATAACGGCTGCTGAAGCAACTCCACAGCACAGTAAGAGTCTGCCACATGTTTGCTCTATGCCATGCGATCTCCTCTTCCTCTTCCTCCTCCACCGCGGCCTGAACGAAGGGACATGGATTCTGCACTGCTTGAACCGTCAAACACCCCAGGACCGTCCTTCTTCTCCTCCTTCTTGGCCTCTGCTGGTGCGCCAGTGGCAGGGCCAGACGCGGCCACCGGGTTGGCCGCGGCGTACGCCGCGGGATCCGCCAGGAACGTCTTCACTTCCTCGACCTGGCGCCATTCCGCGGGTGGACCGGAGCCAGCGCAGTGGCAACCCACAGCCTTGAAAGAAGACACGGCGACGCACCTCCTTGAAAGTGAAGTCGATGTCGGCAATCAGGGAGGCGACGTTACGGAAGGCGTTGCCGAACGCATGAGGCAGGCCTGCCTCCGTGGGAATGCCAACCTGAATCCACAGGCTCAGCACGTCGCAGCTGGCAAGAGCAGGCAAAAGCCTCGCGGCTGAAGGCCGCCATGTTCGCAACGCCTGCCAGGAACCTGAAACAAGTGACCCCAACTCCAACTTCCGGGTGCTCTATCAATGAAGCGTCTTCGGACGTCTCTGACGAAGGGACTTTGCGATCAGCTGCTGCTCGGACATGTCCAGCACAGCGGCGCTGAAGACCGCAGCATCCTGGAAGACCTCCAGCACCTGCAAGGGCAGTGAGCCATACTGATCTCAATCTTGCAAGGCATGTGGGGTTTCACCTCGATCTTGTACTCGAAGGGTCGGATGCCCAGCTTTCCGAGCAGCACCGCTCCACTTGCAGACACCTGTGGAGGCACACGTCGCCCAGGCGTCCCCCTGGAGTTCATCTCGCCTTCTCTCCGTTGGCCAGGATCTTGAAATCCGAGACCAGCTCGATCTGTCCCTTCACGATCTTCGTACCGATGTTCAGAGCCTGGACAGGGCCAGTCTGTTATCATCCGGAAAGAGCATCCCAACAGTCGGCACCAAAATTCTAAAGTCGGTCGGTGCCTGGAAGAAGGCCGTCTGGGAGGGGTCCATGCCGGTGGCTCCAGCCGGGATGTACCAGTCGACAATGGAGGTCCTGGGATAGCATGACTTCATTTTGGGACTAGCGCCGGGTGGTCTCTGAAGTCAAGTCCAAGCGACTGGCCAGCCTTGGCAGCTGACTGGCGCGTGTGCTTTGCGAGGCATTCTCGGATGTCATCCAAAGTGCAGTTCCTGCAAACAGAACAGCAGGAGCAGGACTGGTGCAGGCTGTGAGCATTGCAGGGCGAAGCACGTTGCGAAGATGAAGCCACGGTTTCCCTGGATGGCCGCTCGCAGCTTGTCGAGGCCGGCCTGCTTGGGAGCAGGACGGCAGGGCTCGGAATGGCTCAGGAAGGTCAGCAAAGCTTCGAGCCGTTCTGACCCTGCCCGCTCTCAAGACAGCGTACCTCTGGGTGCTGTTCATGACCGATCTCGAGGGCTTTGCGAATCATCGTGTTCTTGCCTGCCAAGATGTCACTACGCATTGTATGACCCTCGCATGTCGTGACGACGAGCTTAGGTCTAAGTTCAACTCCAAGCCGCCCATGAGAACGATGGCACGGCCGCGGAGGTCGATGCGAATGTCCTGCATCTGCTTGGAGGCCACATGGTCCACACCTCGCGGCACAGGGCCGAGAAGCCGAGTTCTTCAAAAGCCGCACAATCTTGGCATTGCACCTACAAGGAGGGCGTTGGGAGAGTTCACGCACAAGTCGATGAGCTTGTTGAAGTACCTGAAAAAAAAACAGGGAGTTTCCAACACCGCCGTTCAGATCCGTTCGGGACTGCGCTCAATAGGCTAGGAAGCAGACTTGCTCTTCTTCGCCAGCTTCTCCTTGTTCGGCATCCTGTCGCCAGTTGCGGTGTAAGGCTTAGACAGCCGAAGGCCGCACAGATCCGCACAGGGCGCACCTGTGCAAGCTTCGAGGACCTTCTGGAGCGTCGGGGGTTCAGGCTGTCGTCGAGCCAAATCCGCTGTGAGCGACAAAACAAGAATGTGTCTGCTGGGTCCCTAGGCAAAAAAACCCAAAGACCTCACTCCATTCCATCAGAAATAAGCAGACCACATGATCCCCCCGAGGCCGAGGCCATGGCCATTTGCCCCATGGAATCGGATCGGCTTGGAGATCCCATCTGGGAGTTTCTAGAGACCTCTACGAGCTCGGGCAGCTGCGAGATCTGCGAGTCACCTCGCCACTTCGCCGCGGACCCCGCAAACCCTCGCAGAACGCTGCTTTTCCGAAGCCTCGACTCTCCGACTCAGCGTGATCGTCCAGACAGCTCTGTCACCGGAAGGTGCGGCTGCGAACAAGGAACGGAAACTTGGCAGCTCTGTGCTTACAATGAAGCATGGCTGGAAGACTTGCTCCGTTGCTCCACATCACCTCTTGGCGTCGCTTCGGACCTTTGCATAGCGCGGCATCTGCTTCAGACCAAGTCCCACATGTCGGACAATGCGACAGACTGCGTAGAGATTCACATGACAGCCGGCCTCTGCAATGGCGGCGCGAGCCTTGCACAAGTCACATGCAGCAAGCAAGATCACCTTCGGCTTCCCAGCGGCCTGCTCCAAATAGTCTAGGGGATCCTCCAAGCTTTCCTCAGGAACTGACCCCCAGGCTCTTCGCAGTGCCCCTCTGACTGTGACAGTGGTTGAGGAGCGAGCCGTGATTTTCTGCAAAGCTGCGCCCGTCTCCTTCCGAGACTCCACCTGCCACGGCCAGACCCCTCAAAAACAACGGCAACTTAGCTTTCTCTACCCTGTCCCTCCCGGACCTGCGCTTTGTCGGCGGAGTTAAAGTAGAAGGCTCGCTTGGTAAAGCACCACTCCTCTTCAATCTCAACAGGCCAAGGCATGGCTTCGCATCCTGTCTCTGACTCTTTCAGCATCGGCTCCTCGAGCTCCTGCAGGGTGCCACGCGCAATCACCAGCGAGGAGTCACACCTGAAGCAACGACCCGTGCACAAAAATTCGGCAGGGTCAAGTGGGTTGATCCAAGCTGCACTTTGCTGTTCTTGCATTGGTCCGCCCATGCACCAAAAGGCTGGCCGCCCACTCTCGACGGAGAAAGCACCTCTTTCCGTGTGGACTGCTCGGTGATATGAGCTACAGCAACAGCAGCGACACAATTTGTTGACAGCCGAGCTGCGATCCCTATGGAACCCACCTCGGCCAGAGCTCACACGACCATGCGCCGCATCGCTCGTCAAAGCAAGAAAGCATGTGCCAAGAGGCCGATGGAGAGACGAGGAGGTTCCTGTGTGCCAGAGAACTTAAAGAGAAGAAAGGCATGCAACGGACATTGACGGCCCTTGCCCGTGTGCCTGACTCCATCGAAATCTCCCTGCTTCAGCATGCTCTCGACACCCCCGAGGGAGGCCAATGCAGCATCAGCCGCAGCCGACAACGACAAGCCTGGTCGGATGGCAGTGCACAATGCTGCACAATGCAGCAGAGGATCGGGCCTTTTTGCTGGAACCATGCCGTCTGCACAGCGTACCGGTTTGCCTCTCCAGGCAAGAACTTACGAGCTCTTGGCCGCCACTCTTGCAGCGCCACCTCGACCTCTTCCTTCGTCAGAGAGATCTTTGCTCCGTTTCCCTTGGAATCCAGAAGCTGCTCCAATCAAGAGCCACCAAAACAAGTTCCTTCATTCATGTGGATCCTCGCAGCGAAAGCCTCCCGCCTCGTAGTACTCCTCCATCATCGGAATTGCCGCCTGAATTCGGAGCTACGCCAATGCCAATTGACCATGAGGTGGTTCTCCACAATACTGCCAAAAGCAAACATAGACCTAGCATGATTGGCTGACTTAATCCTACATTCCTACATACAGCTTGATCGAAATCGGTCTCGGCAACTTGGCGCCTGCGCGGCAGCTGGGGCAAGGGCCAGCAGCCAAGCCCGCCGGCCCTGAGCAGTGCAAGCGGAAGGGCAACTCTAAGGTGGGATGGACGAGGGATTGGACTTCCAAGTTTCAAGCGGTTGCGGACTTCTGTGCACACGGTATTGTAGCATACTGGTTTTTGGATCGTGGAAGGATGAAGGATGCAAAAGAGTTCGATGGACATGAGGCTGTCGGGAAAGCCGCGGTGAGGTTCCGTGCAGGCAAGAACACACACATGAACACAACCGAGCGGAACGCCAGTGCAAGCGGGACTCTGCTTCCGCGAGCGGTGCCACGTTGGCTGGCTTGTGGCTGCCCGAGATCAAGCTAACTCGGCCATGCAAAGGAAGAGTACTGTGCCCCGGGTCCCGGGGGCCATACGTGGTGAATGTCAAAGCACTTTCCGGGGCATCGGCAAAGCTGCTGTTGCGACCGGATCACGCACAACACTGCCTTGCCACACGGCATCACGTACCCTGACATTCTTTCCACTCGACTGCATGCACATGTTTGCTGCCAGGTGACACTCATGAGGACTGCCAGAGCAATAGATGTGCCTTGAGTAATTACGTGAAACTGCCCTCACGACTGAGGTCAAGGTGCCGTCGGAATTCTCCGAGGCTCGCGCGTGACAGCCGGCATGTTGGCCGTCCAACATTGAGGTGCCCTTGCGTCCTGGAGATGTTTTGAACGAACCACGCCCTTGCAAATCCACAGCTGGTCCTGGATGGTGGCTTCATCTTCTGCTGTCCGGCCGTTGAGGCTATACTGAACCGTTCAAGAGGTACTTAGCTTTCTTTTGGATTTTGGAGTGTTCTGGTTGCTGATGAGCTAGGCTTGATTCTGCAAGGAAGAGGATGGTCGGATTGCACCATACTCTGCATGCTTCGCATGGGCGGTTGAGCCAGAGCCTTTGCTCCAAACGGTTGCAGGAACACACCTCTCTCGGGCCACCTGGGCACAGAAAACTTTTGCACGCTTGCGATGCTATGGGATCTTCTTCGGCAAACGTGTAGATCCGGGTGTCTGCACGGAGTTGCACGCGTTCTGGGGCAGATCTGCTCGGGCACGCTGCGCCCGGGACATCGGGGTCCTTGAGAAGAACTTTGGGATCATCTCCGAGATTCTCCGACAGCTAGTCGCTACTCGCTGAAGTCTTTGAGACTGCCATCTCCCTGAGGTCTTCTTGCCAGCCCAGCCGAGTCACCTCAGCGACACGAGATGTTCGCGCTGTCCGTGGCAGCTGCTAAATAAACATGCGGCTCAATGCCAACACAGCTGTGACCTACACGAATCTGTAAGTGCGGTACCAGCTCCTGGACATGTTCGTCACAGTCACCCAACAAAGAGATGTCAAAGCCGAACTCCGAGATATCTTCTCGATTCATGAGGACTTTGATGCATGAGCGAGGTGGATCATGGGGCAGGTCTGCAAAGGGATACACAGAGAGAGATGTCCCAATGACCTCAGGCTCTGTCAATCGCCAAATTGCCCCAAACTCGAGCACAATGCTGACTGCAAGACGCAAATGACGCAACTCATGACAAGTGCAGACCGATGACCAGCAGTAACTGGCACTTGCAGAAGTCCACGGTTCGGTGTTTGAAAAAGGATGCCGGCAGGTTCTCCCCAAAGAAGACGATGTCGGGTTTCACCAGGCCTCCGTACTTCTCGCGCAGCGCCTGCCAGCCGCGTGGGCCCTCTTTTCCGGAAAGCACCGCCTGGCGCAGCTCCTCTGCTGGCACGCTCTTCCCGTTTCTAATGCAGCTGGCCGTGTCGAAGCTGCCTGGACAGGAAGTGACGCCGACGCCAACTCGAAATAAAAAGGAGAGCGCACACGTGATACGCAGGGTGCATCTCCAAGGTGCCATGCGCAGCGACCACACGCTCGGACGGCACCCCAGCAAGGCGCTCGAGGCCGTCGATGTTCTGCGTGAAGCACCGCAAGAGACGGCCCTTCCTGTCCAGCGTCGAGATGAAGCGATGCGTGAGGGTGGGCTTGTAGCCTGGCAATGCGGAGGAGACGATTGTTTTCAGCAGAAAGGGGGGCTCCCATGGGCTTTTTTTGCCGCCCGCCTTGGACACCGGGCCAAAGATCCCTCGCCAGCTCGTAGAAAGCATCCGGGGCTTTGCGAAAGTAGTCCAAGCTGAAGATCGACTCAGGAGTAGGGAGGTTGTACTTCTGCAGATTATCGTAGAGCCCGGTTCCGGGGCTTCTGAAGTCCGGAATGCCCGCAGCGGTGCTGGCTCCTGCCCCTGCAAGCACAATGATGTTTCGCTGGCACGGAGAGGTCAGGATCCATTCCGCGAGGCCCTTGACGCAACGTGACTTCAGCGGGACAAAGTCCTGCGACAGGCCGCGTGCCAGCAACGGCCCCATGGCAGATCTACGGCACGACCATTACGACAGACCAGGGCGTCGCAGGTTGCTCCCTCGTTTCGTGATCTTGCCACGGACACTATCATCGACTACGAGATCATACAATCTTCTGCTGTCGTGACAATGGGCAAGAGCAACCTGATTGCTGGTGATTCAGTCTTATCAGTCTTATGATCTTATCTTGGCGTTCCCTAAACCTAACACCGAGTTTGCCCAAAGCCAAAGCTTGCTTCGGGACTTTTCCCCTCGAACAGAGGGAGAGGGCCAGGGGTGACCAATCGAAGTGTCCGAGACTCCTACAAGTGCCCGCGTGCAATCGGGCAGGAGCCCGGCTCCGAGAAGCCGGGCCCCGTCGAAAAAGCTGCAGACTCTCCATGCAGCTGGCTCCGGTTGAAGCTGCTGCTGAACTTGGTAATTCCATTTTGTCGTGGCTCAAAGCTCCGATTGGGGGTGGCCTCCGGGCCTGGGCCTAGTCGAGACATATCCCAAGCTCGATAAAACGAAACGAACCAGCTCTCCGGCAGTGGTGTCCTGAAGTCTCACTGGACTTTGTAGCACCTCCTGTCCCTCTTTGGACACCCACACAGCTAACGGCAAGCGTTTAGACCGCCACGACTTTTGGAGGTCCTTGCAGAAGACTTTTTCGTCCTGCCTGCAGTCGCAGCACAGCGCACCGACTTTCGCAAAGGCACGTCCAGTCTCCAGGCCCTGGGCAGCGACGTGAGCTTCGTTCACTTCGAGGTCGTACCGGTGTGCCAAGCTTTGAAGGCGTTCCCTCAGCTTCTTTCCGCCCTGTCTGCCCAAGTCTCTGGCAGCTGATGTGACCGGTTCCTGGAGGTCTTGCGCAGCCTGCATCTTGTACAGCACCACTAGCCAGGGATGCTTTGCCGTCTCGTCCGGATAATGGTCCACACAAAGCGGCACGACGGATTTTTGCCTTTCAAACAGACCGCGGGGACATGCCACACTCCCGCCACTCGATCGACTCGACCGCCGACTACGCACTTTGTCGAACCAGGACGCAATCTGCGATTCCGAAGCATGTCCTGAGTATTGGACCATGTGTCTGCAGCCGATTGCAAAAATGCTTGGGTATCCAGTAATGTTGTGCTGACGGCAAACTGCCTGGTTGCTTGTGTTGGTGCAGTCGATCGCACCGACCACGATGTCATCCTCCCCCCGCAGAGCATCAGCTATGCCCAGAAGGTGCGGCTCTACCGTCTGGCAGTGAGCACAGTGTGGTGAGTGGAACATGATCAAATGAAGTACGCGGGCATGCCTTCCTGGAAAGTTCTCCGAACCAAGAATCACCATCGGTTCACGGACATCACCGATGCAGATGCGGAGAACCGCCCATGCCAAAAATCCCCAGGTCCTCATTCCTCCTTGCAATCCATTGCTCTCTGCAGCGGGTAGGTGCCTTATGTGGGGCCAGTGCACTCGCACCGGGTGCAGCTCGAGCAGCTCCGTGGATCTTCGGAATGCGACACAGACCGTCGGGCAGCTACCGGACAGCCCTTCAAAATAACAGGATATCAGCGACACTACTCGTCTAGGTGCTGTAAATCACGATTCTGTAGAAACCTCCTGGCCTAATGCAGCAGATTCAAGCAGGCCGTACCGCACTCGTAGCCTTCCATGAGCCCCATACTTGACGCTGAGCAAAGGAAACTTTATGAAAGCTGTCGTTACAGTACACATGCACCTGTGATGGCTACCGTCGCCAGAACTCAGCAGCGAGGAGCAGAGGGAGTGCACGCACCTCGTCACCATCGCAAAACAAGTCATCGCAGCCGCCAGCACTTTCTTGTGTGCGTACCTGGCCGACCAGAGTTCGCGATGATTGAGGAAAATGCCACTGCTACAACAGTGCTGTGCTGGATGCAAAATGCACATGCCGGCCTGCAGGAGAAGATTCCAGCAGAGCACAGAAAAGACCACCTTGCACACGTATCCACTGCAGTGCTTGACATTAATGACAGTGGAATCACCACTGGCTAAGTGTGTTGCCCGCCGTGCCATTGCACGCTTCTTCGGTGGGGCAGTCAGGAGTGCATGGACCTCGCTCGATCTGCGCATGTTGTTGACAAACATAGTGTGCAAGCCGAGACCCCAGCTGCGCAGCGACAGGAGGCGCAGCAGTCCAGCAAAGCACTTTTCCCCTGAACTAAAAGGTACCTTGAGCGAAGCATCAGATCAAGGCGAGCCTGCTTCAACTGGCACTGACATCACGCAAACTTGTAGCTGGTAGCTGTTAAGTGAGGCATGAAGCTTGTCGCCAAGACTTATCGAGGTTCGACGAGCGGTGTTGGCCACAGAATCAAGCGCGCAGCTTGAAATGGAACGGCTTCTAAAGCCATGGACTTGCAGATCCCGTCTTAGAATCTGCATCAGTCTTTTTGCAATTGGAGGGTCTTACAGCAGCTACCGCAGCTCTGAGTGGAAACAGCCACACACTCCCTGCGTCCTTCCTGCCACGTCGAGCTCCGTGGGCACAATGCGGTCTTCGAAGGGTTGTGCTTCTAGGTGAGCAAGACTTTGATTGCCTTTCAACTGAGTAGGCCCTTTGTCCCCATCTGTGCTTGCTGACGTGGAAGCCTCTGCACCTTCTGAGTCTCTCGGTGACAAACCGCGACGGACAACGTTCCAAATGATGCTCCCAAGAAAGCATAGAAGCCCAAATGAAGCAATGGACAAGGCGATGAGGATGGTACCACTGAGATCCTCCAAAGTCAGACCGTCCTCTTCTGTTCGTTCATCCTCGACATCACAGTGAGATACCGGGAAAACTTCAGCATTTAACTTCTTCATCTCTTCCATAAGTCCATTGGTCATCGCATAAGTCACAGCCCAAGACATGCTGTGTGCCATCCTTTCACTCACAGGAAATGAGATCGGCACGGACCACAGAAGGTCCCCAACACGCATGAGATTGCAATCGTCTCGAGGGTTGCCCAGAAAGTCCCTCTCACAGCGGCCTTCCTCTTCGCTGATGCTCCCACTTGCGACAGCATTGCAATCGTGCTCACGAAGCAACCCTGCGTGCATGCTGTCAATAGAAACCTGCGACATGATTAGCGCCCCGCACGCCCCCGAGTACATGAGGCGCGGTGCGTTTCGTGCCTCGGGACTTTCCACAAACGTGGCACGTGGAAATACACTGGAGAAAGTTCGAAGCAAAGCCAAGGGTGCACAGATGGGAATGTCGCGATCAATGGCTTCTTCGATGTTGTTTATCGTGCCAACACTTTGCCGTTGAATCACCAAGATCGATGCCAAACTTGCAGTGTAACTTGCCAGCACCACCAATATGAAAAAAGAAACGGCTGCGCTCAGGAGTTTGCGTGCTGCACCGTTGTGCATGACAATGCTGCTCTGGCCCAGAAGGAAATCATGAACTAAGTTGAAATGGACGCGAACCAACTCTTCCAAGCTCCAGAAAAGTTTGGCACTGCAGCTATTATGCTCGTCATCCTCACAAACTTGCATCAGCCACAGAAGAAACGACGTGAAACATAAGAACACGATAATGCCGAGCCAGGCTTCTGGCGTAAAGGGCAGGAACGGGCTTCTCAAACGGGTCCACATAGTGACTCTCTCAACTTTCCTTGGCACCACGAGGAAGAAGTAGTCTTGCCGTAAAGGTGGGACAAAAGTAGCAAGCAAATGACGCTCGGGTGTAAGCCAAAGATCTGCAATGCAGAGATCGAAGTTACCAAGCGCAACGTCATGGACACAAGCAGTGTAGTCACTCGGGAACTTCTGCTTGGACTGCTTAGTCGCCCAGCCAGGGACGATACTGAGCACAGGCTTTGGCTCGAACAGGTCCAAGGTCCGAACAAAAAAGTCGTAGCTCGGCCCTCCATATTCTTGATTTCGAGCAATGTCAGTTCGCTTCAGAATCCACGGTGCAACTGGATCGACGACAACTCTGATGACATGCCCGCCAACATCCAGTGAGTGCCTGCTCTTGTTGTACATGTTCACAGACCCGCATGTCTCATAGCTGTAATAAGCCGACATGTTCACCAAAGCACGAGAAGAATGCGGCCGCGTGCGGCAATGTGGTGACACCTCACTGCCCAGAATGCCGCCTGCTGCTTCACATTTTCCAGTGTGTATCGGGCATAGGGTCATATCCACGAAACACCATGGGTTTAAGCAGTGCGGCTCCTCGTTGGACCCACAATCAGATGCCGAGATGTTCGCATCATAGACATCACATCCCATGAGCCCGTAAGTTAAGGGACGACCCAATGCCACAAGCTCCGACCGCAGTTGGTCAATCAACTCTGAAGTGTTCGAAACGCATGGACATTCAGGTTCACCCAACATGCTTCGGGCTGCAGCGTCTACCATCCAACCGACAAGCAGCAAAGGCTTCATCATGCCAGAAGCAGCGAAACGGTCATCTTGTCGCCGGCACTGCCGCACTTTTCAAGGCCATCTGAATGCACTGCATGCTTGGCAGACAAACATAAACATCCAGTAAAGTCCGGAAAATCACCTGGAGGCAACTTTGGGCCACACCTGCATTGCACTTTACACATTTGGGAAGCAGGGATCTTCCCGCGCAACTTATTGTGTCTGTTGTTCAGCAAGCCCTGCTTATTCCGGATGTCCAACCTTTGCTAGATTCAACCGACCCATCTCTGGCTTATGTTTCTTGCCTCATTGTTGGCGGCATTTGGATCTAGGGGGTCAATGCAGGCGTTCGAAGACTCGAAGCCCTAATTCGTGAATCAACAAACCGCCAAAACCACGAGGCTAGACTTACGCTCTCGTTTGTGATTCTATTTGCATATATATTGAAAAAAATCAGTGTTTGTGCATATATATGTATGTATTTTTGTCCATGTGAATAAGGGTTCCAAATCGCCGGGGCTCGCTTCTTTGCATCCACAACCCTGGCCTAGGCCCTAAATCCAATCCTCGAGATTTCCTGCATCCTCCCTATTCTTTATTCTTGACGTTGCAACCCATACAATTTTGGAACTCTGTGCATATGTTTTGTGACATGTGTTGAATCGTTTCAATCAAAAACATGGGCTAACGAAAGCTTCGAATGATGAAATTGTTTTCTTCTGATTCCTGTCGCCCAAAACATAATTTTTCTATTCAAACGAATGCGACATATTTGCAACAAGACAATATGATGCAAGTGAAAATTTGCTTTGACACTTCGACGCCTTCGTTTTACACGGCGGATGGCGGCAAGAAGAAGCACCGATGGTCCAAGCTCGAACAAACTTGGGGCTCATTAAAATGCAAAACATTTCAAAAACGGAGTCAGGAACTGTCTAGCTTCGGTCTAACATTTGAGCATTCTAAAATGCAGACAAGATACATTTGCAACATCAAGAATATGATGCAACGTGAAAAATCGCTCTGACACTCAGGCGTCTTCGTTTTGCACTGGGGGATCGTAACTGTCTAAGCAAAAAAAAAGGCACCGATTACACAAGCTCGAAAGTTTCATTGAAATGCAAAACATTCAAAGACGGAATCAGGTTCTTTGGCTGCGAGTCTTGGTGACTGCGTCAGGGCGTCTCGGTTCCCGTACGAACTTGAACACCAAAATCCAACCAATCTGACCACGAAAAAAAAAAACTTTTGGATTGTAAGCACAAAAATCAAAGCAGCCAGGACAGTAAGTTTTTCAATTTAGAAACATGACATCGAATCAGTGCAAGTCCATCATGAATTCGCATGCCGCCCTGCCCAGCAACAAATGCCGTGCTATCTGAGGCGCGTGGAGACACACCAATTCTTGCACCCTCTTTAGCCAAAATTTTAAAATCGGACTTCGTAGAAATCTGGAATGTCTGTGTCTTTTGGACGAGAGGAGCCGAAGTCTCTCCCTTCAAGCTCTCCTAAGCCTCTCTTGGGGAAGAGCTTCAAGCTCTCTCTTAAGCTTCCCTCAAGAGTCCAAATGATACTTTAAGGGGACTCTAAGGGGAGCTTGAGGGACTTCTTAAGGGAGACGGAAGGCTGAAAGAGCTTCAAGAAAGGCTTAAAGGGGGCTTGAAGAGAAAATCAGTTCTCTCTCTGGGAGGGTGTTGTCAACTCCCACTCTGTGATAGCTACAGGCCTTGTTTCAAGACCTAGGTCAGAATTCTGTCATTTGAAGGTCTGCCGATTTTGAGGGCTGGAGTAGGGCCTGCAATCGTAGGGGCTCTAAAGTGCTTGCAAAACGCCAGCGAGTTGCTTCAAAGGCACCCTGAGGACCCGCGCGGAGCTTACGAGCCATTTGGGAGTGCTACGCCGCACTCTTGAGCTGTTTGGAAGCGGCGCGCGCTTGCACGCGCGAGTCTGTTGGACGGAGGCAGCTCCGGAGCTGTTGGGCCGGCAGCTGCTGAGGTGATGTTGGACCGGCAGCTTGTGTGCTGTTGGACCGGCAGCGCTTAAGCTGCTGAGGTGCTGTTGGACCGGC
>CAJNDV010035330.1:40752-96315 GCA_905221635.1 Symbiodinium sp. CCMP2456
TTTTGTTGCCAGGCACCTTGAGCGCAAGCGCGAGGACCACGACCGACTTCTCCAGCGTCTCCCTGGGCTCGACGACTTGCAGGCCGCTTGGCTGTTGCTACAGTCCTGCGCTGCCAACTACCTGCTGCGCATCCTGCCCCCGCACCTCACCGCCACTTATGCAGCTGTCGCCCACTGCCTGGCCACACTCCTTGAGCACGCAGCCGCCTCCGCACTGCCCAGCTCACGCAGCGGTTCGGGGGTCTTGGCCTCCACTCTGCCACCTCCGATCGCTTTGCCGCGCATTGGGCCTCGTGGTGCGACACCTTGCCTGTCATCCATGCCCGTGCCCCGGCTGCGGCGGACCGGCTGCTTGGCGCCCTCCGCGGCGACAGTGCCCTCCCCTCGACCGCAGCCGCCGTCCTTGCGCAGGCGCATCTGCGGCAGCCGTATGCGCTGGCACTGCTCCCGCGATCCTTGGCCTTTCAAAGGTTGGCAGCGCCTCGCTGCCCGCGCCTGCGATGAGCGCGCCTATGAGACACACCTTACTGACCTCACACCCGCGTCTCGAGCGCTGCTGCTGTCGATGCCGCTGTCATGGTGAGCTTGATCCACTCGGCGACCAGCGTTCAGCCTGTGCTACCTCGGGTGTCCTCGCCACGCGCGCGCTGCCCCTTGAGCATGCCGTCGCGCGAGTCTGTCGTGACCCGGGTCGCCCGCCATGTCCGGCTTGCCGACGTGAACCTCGACGTGCCGGTCTCGGACGAACGGCGCATTGAGGTCGTCGCCAACGGCCTCCCTTTGTGGCATGGCTCACAGCTCGCCCTGGACGCCACCATCGTCTGCCCCCTCACATGGCGCGGCGAGCCCCACCCGCATGCCGATGTCCAGCCGGGGATCGCCGTCACCGCAGCGGCCCGGCGCAAGCGGCATCAGACCTACCCCGAGCTCGAACATGCACGGCGCTGCCGCCTGGTTGTCGTTGGGCTTGAGGTTGGCGGCAGGTTCGGTGCCGAGACCGTACAGCTGCTGCGCCTCCTCGCACGACACCGCGCCGCCGCCGTCCCAGCGCACCTGCAGCCCTCCGCAACTGTCGCCTGGATCTCGCGCTGGTCGGGGCTCTTGGCTGTCGCCTCCCAGCGCGCCTACCAGAGCTGCACGAGGTCTTGGCCGACTTTCGCGGCGACCGGCAGTAGGCAGTAGTAGGCAGTAGGTGGCTAATTGTAGACGGAGCTGGCACTCCTCCCGCAGTCGCGAAAAGGCAAAAAAAATATGCCCTGGTGGCTGGGCTTCGTGTCCCGGAGCTTGTCCTGCCCCCACATGAGGAGAGGGATACCACAGGGCCCAAAGAGGAGAAATCAACAGGCACGGTGCCGTCTTCTCTCCCGGCAAAGAACCCTGATGCCTTGAAGGATGATGATGCCAGTTCGGAAGCTAGTTGGCTTCATGATTCATGCAGATCTTGAACCCACCGCAGGGGTGAGCAAGGTTGATGGCGAAGGTTCTGAGTCAGAGGAGGAGCAGGGCTCCGAGCCGGGGTGGTTTGTGAGGTTCCTGATGATGATGGTTTGCCTGATGAAGCTCAGGATGATGATGAAGCCGAGGCAGGAGGCGTAGGCGGTGAAGAGGGCGAGTATGTGCAGCCCCCATCGTTGGAGACAGATGCGTGGGAAGATGGCCAAGGCATCTGTATGCTCACGGATGAAGCCTTTGACGATGAGCTCTCAAAGACGGTGTTCACAGGTGCCAACAAGGTGCTGAGGTTTGTGGTGCCGTTGAAGTCGCGGAAAGGGCCATAGATTTTAGCTGGGTTGCAGGAGGTTGTCACTGAGTGCCACAGGCTAGGCTTCCCTGTGAAGGTCGCACACACGGACCGCGCTAAGTTGATGACCCGAAGTCAAATGGGTTGGCCGAAAGGTTGGTCGGTTGGGTTAAAGCCAGGGCAAGGTTGCACCTAGCCTCATCCGGGCTGGGAGGGCCCGCCGCAATGGCATTTGCATGCGCTGAGCACAGGCACAGGTTGTTGCAAGGGGTAGGTCCCATGCCAAGGTTTGGACAGAAGGTGATCTTCAAGAGTAAGCATCCAATGGGCAAGTCCAAACGCCCCTTCATCAGATGGGAGCATGCTGTGTACCTATGTCCCACGCGCAGAACCGAGGGAAGCCATGTGTTGATGCGGGCAGCGTCAGGAGGTTACTTGGTGGCCAAGAACGTGAGATGTGTTGAGGATTTAGTGGATCCGGAAGCAGTGTTTGAGGATGATACGGAACTTGTTGCCAATCCCGTAGAGTCAGAGCCACCGGATCCTGAGCCTGCTCCTGGCCCCAGTCGCCGTGTTACAGGGAAGCGTGCAGTCCACTCTGTGATGATGCCCGCCGGGAATTTGGCTGAGGCTTTGCCTGAGGCTCAGGCTTTCTCTCCGGATGATTGTGGGAGGTTGCTTGAAGTTGCGTTTGGTGGTGAGGCCAAGTCTACGAAAAGGCAGCATCGTGTTCTCAGTGATTTTGGGGGCATATAGTTATGGGGGGCTGAGAGGAGTTACGCGAGCGAGCATTGCTCATCCAAATGTGTGTCGCTACTTGAATGAATAATTGCGTCAACATGTCAAGGGGCAAGGTGCTGACACCACATGGACAGCGTTGATGGTGGTCGTGGCGGACAAGGTGTCAGTGCACCGTGACGTGCGCAACGAGCCGGGCTCTTCCAACTTCGTCACTCAGATCACCACTCGGCCCTTATGGCTCGAAGAGCAGACTAAGGAGGAGTGCCAGGGTCAGCCCGTTCAGGTGTGCAGCGACGCCGAAATAAGAGAATTCCCCGGAAGATTGGTGCCCCTGGGCCACGAGGTTACGGCCTGCAACCCAAAGCAGAGACATGCCCTGTTGCCAGCTACCAATTGGGTGATAGCAGGGTATAGCCCACTAGTTACGTCTAAGCTGCCAGAGGTCAAAAGGGAGTTCCTGAGGTCCATAGGATTTCGGTTGGGCCCTGATATAGTGCCTGCTGTTTGCAAGCTAGTCGGCCCCAATCCACAAAGGCTTCCTGTGGAAAAGCCTAGGCCTCCCCCTCCACCAGGTCGCGCAGGTCTGCATGTAAGGTACGCCAGGATGAATGCGCAAGAATGGGCAGGTTTGTATGAGCCTGATGAAGAAGCCTCTGAGCAAGGGTTTGCAAGATGGCAGCGGGTGTTAGGTGGACACGATGAAGACCCTGCCATAGACCCCTTGTCTGCGCCAATTCCTCATCACTTGCTGATGGCAACGGTGTTTCAGCAGAGCAACTGGAGTCGGGATCCCGAGCTGTATTTGCCCACTGCTGACGGCAGGCGTCTCCTTGCGTACGTGTTCGAGTTTTCGGACGATGGCTATGTGGATGATTCCCCCTTCCCAGACAGGATGCGCATCTTTGCAATTAGAGACATGATCAGAGATGTTGTTGAGATGGTCATTTTGAGGGTGGAGTTGATTCATGAGCCGCTCCCTCCAGAGGAGACGCAATGACCAGTGCTCCAGGCGCCAGGGCCAGAACCTCCCGAGGTCAGGGCAGTTGCAGACCCCTCAGGTGCATTAGGCGAAGGCAAGGTGTGCCACGAGGTCCCAAGGTTGCCCATTCCGCTTCCCAATCCTACGTTTATTAAACAGGTCCCAGTTGCAGATGTGCCCAGGCCTTCAGAAGAGGTTGCAGTGCGCAAGACAGAAGCAACGACTACCCGGGACTTGGAAGGTGTGTTGGGCAGTTTGACAGAGCCACTGAGCGTTACGCATACAGCGTCGCAGGAAGAAGTGTGAGCTAATTTGGAACGGTGGCGGCCTGCCATTGAACAGGAGCTCAACTCGCTCAAAGGCCAAGGGGTGTTGGTGAGCCACTTTGGCCAGGATGCGCAGAACCGGATTGCCAACCCCAGCACCTCTGTCATCTCTTTGAAGGGGGTGTTCACTGCAAAGACACCAGGGGGACCAGCCGACGGCTTGTATAAGCGCAAATGCAGGCTGGTGGGGTGTGGAAACCAGGCTACCCATGTGGATGCAAATTCCCTCTACGCAGCCGGAGCTCCGGCGGAGGTTGTGCGGGCGGTAGACTTGGGACTGGCACGAGCTGACGAGTACTATTCCCTGGGAATGGTACTCTATGGCTTCAAAGAGGCCCCAGCTTGGCGGTCAGACCACCGAGACTCGAAGCTACTCACGGCAAAGTTTGTCGGTTGTCATTTGGAGCAAGGAAAGTCGGACCCATCCATCTGGAAGATCATGAAGGGTGGTTCACTTCAGGCCTACGTCGACGACTTCTTGATCCTGAGCGACAAGGCAACGGCACAGGCATTGCACCAGTGGTTAATCGACGGAGCAGGCTGGGAAACGGATGGGTTGAGTGACTTGGGAATGCAGCTGCGTAACTACGCAGATGGGCACTTCAGCTTGGACCAGGAGGCCTACGTTGAGGAGCTTGTGCGGTCCTACAATTTGGGTGAAGGGGATAAGTCCAAGATCGTGTGCCCCCGAGAGCTGTTGATGAGCGAGACAGAAACGGTGGAGCCGTTTGACGAAGCCACAACACGGACAGCCCAGAAGGTCGCGGGTGAATGCTTGTGGCTTGCACAATGCAGTCGCATCGATATCTACTTTGCAACGACTGCCCTTTGCTCCAGAGTTTCGAAGGACTCCCGTGGGGCCCTGGCGATAGGGAGACGAATCTTGGCCTACTTACATCAAACCAAGGACTATCGTCTGCACTTGCGCCCTGACGAGAACGTAGCACCCGTGATGGTGTTTACAGATGCGTCTTTTTCTCCTCAAGGTCGTCATTCGTTTGGAGGACACGTCATCGAAGTGTTCGGGGCTCCGGTGCTATGGAAAGCATCCCGCCAGACGCTGATCGCGCTCAGCTCCTCGGAATCAGAGTTGATTCAAGCAGTGGAGGGCTGTATGTACACAGAGTCCCTGATGACAGTGTTGGCCGATTTGGGCCTGCCTTGCTCCACTGCAGAGTTGTTGTTGGACAACACCGCCTCCATTTCGTTCATTTCAGGTGCAGGCAACCAGCGGACGCGTCACCTCAAAGTCCGTGGCTCGAAGATTCAGCAGCTTGTTCAGTCA
Source organism: Symbiodinium sp. CCMP2456 (assembly GCA_905221635.1). Taxonomy (NCBI): domain Eukaryota; class Dinophyceae; order Suessiales; family Symbiodiniaceae; genus Symbiodinium; species Symbiodinium sp. CCMP2456. The sequence goes on from CAJNDV010035330.1 coordinate 45,825, forward strand.
GGGTGGGTGGTGAAGCATTGCCCTGGAGAATGGCAGAAGGCGGATCTGTTAACAAAGGTTCTTCCTTCAGCACGGATGCGTTTCCTGTGTGACTTGCTGCATTTGGGAACCGAAGAGAGGCCAATTGAGGAGGAGGGGCATCCAAGTGTGAGGGCAGTTTCCCCGGTTCCGTCTTCATGCCTGACCGGTTTGTTGGCAATGCTGCAGGCTTGCATCTGTGCAGGTGTATCTTCAGAGGAGGAAGGTGTTGGGCCAAGTGTGTCCATTGAGTGGCCATGGGAGCTCGCGGTGCTAACCCTTCTGGTTGTGTTGTCAACGTTGTTTGTGTGGGAGGCCAGCGGTGCGCCGTGTCGAAAAAGGAACGGTGATGTGCCAAAGGTCAGATCTGTGTCAACACACAAGCAGGAACGAAGGAGCAAGCAGCTCCAGGAGCGGGTAGCGGCTGCAATTGACAGCGCTCTCAGTGAGAGCCCTACAGGAAACGAAGGCACTGCAAGGCGCCGAAAGGGGAGGAACAAATGCGTGTCAGAATCGTCTCAGGGGGCAGAGCGCCACGTTGAGCACCGACCTACAGTAGTCTATGGAGACTTCAACATGCATGTTAGGCCGGCAGGTGCAACCGACGAGATTCAACGTGCTACCGCCTTTCTTGGCCAGACAGAGGTCGTCACTAAGGAAGCTCCAGTGCCTCCCACGACCAACCCCAGGACTATCCATGTCCGAGAAGGGGATCCTGCAAGGCTTGCCATGCACTCTTCCCGGACTGCTGGACAGGGTGAGTACAGGGTTGAGGTTCCAACGAGGGGACCAAGCATCGGTAGAGGTAGCATGACGTCGCAGTCCCCGCAGACCGATCCAGTTATCGTTCTAGACCCTAGTGAATATGTGTATGCGTCACAAGGGGGTGATTGTGTTCATCGGGATCAGGACTGTCGGGGACTCAGACGGGCCGCGAATGTCAGAGCCAAGGCAATTTGCCAGTACTGTTTGAAGCAGCATATTGTTTGAGTTTGTGGTTGGCGCCTAACGGCTGATCCAAGGAGGAGTGTGAAATCCCAGGGAAGTTTACTCACATACCTGCTGGAGTGCATGGGCTCAGAAGGTTCATGGAGGGCTCCACGCCTTAGGAACACAAGTCATAGGCCATGACAGTGTAGCTGTAAGAGGCAGCTCAGATTCTCGTTGTGTGCCCGCAAAAAGTTAGATGCCTGCGTTCGCTTCCATGGTTTGCCATCTGTGACTGACCTTCGACTAAGATTTCGAGGCTTTCGTGCAAGGATGACTAGTGAGAGCGATCCTGGATTTACCAATCCCAATGTACATGACCTACCTCCTGGTGAGACTGCTACTTTGGGTAACAACGAGGACGGAGGTCCAGAACGTGAACAATTATGATTAGTGTTAGTAGTAGTAGTAGTAGTCGTCGTCGTCGTCGTCGTCGTCGTCGTCGTCGTAGCAGCAGTAACAATCGTTTGTCGTCGTCGTACGGGCCCAAGGCGTCGATTTATGCCGCCACTCATTGGGCGAGGTTCTCGGTCTTCGACGGTGCACGGCTACGCGGCATCCTTGGTGCGCATTGCGGCAAAGCGACCGACTGCACACCACAGCAGCCCAGCATCACACCCAAGCACTGCGCGCGTGTGCAAAGGGGACGGCCCGCATACCGCGCAGCTTTGCGTCTGCGCGCGCCTGTGCGAGCGGGATTCCCTCCAGCGACGAGACGGCAAGAGCGTCACGTCGCAGCACATGGGTAGTTCTCTAAATTAGGGTCCCTTTTGTAGGTCCGCGCGGCACCCTTATGAAAGGACCCCAAAAGGGACCCTAATTTAGAAAACTACCCACATGCATGTGCCCCCTCGTTCGTCGTCAGTCTAAGAGTCTAAGGGCCGTAGTAAAGGTTGCAAGTCAAGTGCAAAGAGGCCTTTTGCTCGCACTCTGAGTCCCAGCGACGCCTCGTGACTAAGCTATGCTAAGTCACGGATCCTGGACGCATCTCAGATCGGCTGAGCCTCGCGTGGAAGCTCTTCGAAGCTTCAAAGCAAAGCCTCGCTCGCTGCAGCTTCGTGCCTTGGCGGCGAACTCCCGGAAACACATCCACATGGAGCTACCCTGGCACGCGACAGCCAGGGCCAAGAGACGGGAAGCTCATGAGAGACTGGCCCCGCTGCACTCCCAATTCTCTGGTGGACCTTGCACAGGTTCAGGAGAACACTGTCTCCGTCGTGCAGCTGCCATCGCCCGTCCTCTTTGAGAAGGAAAGCTTACTGAGTCCAACTCCCTCTTCCTGCGAGTATCTTCCTGAATCGCCTCAACCGCTCCTCGTCCGGCAGGCGCGTGCTGTCATGCCCCTGCTCATGAGAGGTTAAACCAGAAAACCCAAGAAGGCTCCAAAAGGTCTGCTCCGTTTTCCCTCGCCTCCGGCGCTCCCTCCACTTTGAGAGACAGCTCGCTGAGATTCCTGCAACAAAAGGGGGGCCTCCACTCAGGGGCATCACAGCCAAGTTCCTGGCACCTCAAGTAGAAGCGTTTTTGCTCCGGGCCCTCGAGGCTCTCTTCCACCTTGGACTGCGGCGCTTGCACTCTCTACACGGCTGACACGGCCCAGGGCCACTCGCCTCGATCCGCAAGTGCTGCTCTGCCAAGAGCCCCTTCCTAGAACATGATCGAAGACGTGGGTCAAGAGGATTCAAGTGGTCAAGAGTCAAGCGAAAGCAGGCCGGTCGCACGCATCATCCGTCAGGATCCTCTTCCAGAAGCCTGGGCCGCGCTCAACGGGAGATAAGGCCGATGAGGTTCCTTGATCTGTGGCCGGCGGCCTGGTTGGAGTCGGCTGCCCAAGGTCAGGGGCGGGCACGGCACCTCTCAGAGAGAGAAGGAGATGGTGGCAGAGCCCGGGCACCGCGGAGGGCCTCGCAGCTGGGCGCCGACGCGATGGCCGAGGCCGAAGGTCCGTGGAGGACGCGGAAGTTCTCGCGTGGCACCTTTTCTCAGTTTCACACTCAAAAGATCTCAAAAGCACTGAAAGCTGAGATGGGCTGAGGCCAAGGACACCGGCACGAAGAGCAGTGCCGCCCAACTGCGAGACAGTGGACAAAAAAGGAGAGCACGGCAAGGCTCTCACGCTTGTACTTCTCCGCTCCTCGAGGACGAAGACTGGTTCCACATCGGTGCCTGCAAAGGACATGCCGCCTTGCACGGCGTCGCCACACCTGGGCTCATGTTGAGTTCTGCTTCTCGATGGCTCGAGCGTCTCTACAGTCGCGCAGAGCAACGTCCACAGCACCATCTGCATGCGCAGCCTCTCCGTCTCCGTCGAAGGACAAACGCCTCTGCTCATAAGAGCAAAGCAATGCTGTCAGAGCTTTCTCGCCACTACCACAGTCTATTTCAAGCACTTCGACAATTCCCAAACTGCAGTGTCGCAGTCTTCATGCGAGCCGGTTCCGGCATGCTTGATGATCAGGTGATTTCTGACTTTGTAATTCCTTGTATTTTTGGGTCTCCGATTCCTGCTAGGTCGGGTTTTGGCCTCCCTTGGGTTCCTTAAGTACTTGCCTGCGATGCTTCGACGCTAAGGGCTTCGAGATGCTGCGCCTAACCCTTTTTGGCTAGGCTGGCGCACCAGGACCAGTAATCATGGTGGAAGGGATGACCCAGGTGGACACTCAAGGCCTTCTGATGATGCGTTTTGTGTCTGCCATCCTTTCCTGCACTGCTTTCGAAGGGGAGCATACCACGGTGCAGGTGGCACCTCCGAGAAGAGGCGCGGAAGGTGCATCGCAACTCCTTCACATCGGGACAGCGTGAAACTAAGACATCCCTAAAATGTCGGCTCTGCAGTACGAGGACAAGCTTTTCCTGCAGGACACGTTCTCGGTACATCGGCTTCGTGCGAGGCACACCGCGGCGCCGCGTCCTCCGAGAACCTGGCACGGCCTCGTAGATTTCCTCAGCCAGCTCCATGGCTCTATGGTGAGGGTGGGCCCGGATCTACAGAGATGGTATTGCCGCGCTGTGGCCGGGTGCTTCCGTCTCAGCTCAGGCTCTGACATCTGCATCCTCCAGGACAGACCTGACAAAGGACTTGCCCTGCTGACCGAGCGACAGCTGAGGAAGAGCCAGCGAGCAGCGAACGGCAGATTGTCCCCAGTGTCACACCAGCGGGGATTGCAAGTTCTAGAAGAGGGCCGGGCCCTTCCAGACTGAAGATGAACTCCAAGAACTCCACCTGACCGGTGTCAAGCGTCAGAAAACACACACTCAGATGCACAAAGACCTTCTGTGGCATCAGTGAGGCCTTTGATTCCCGGCCGTTGTCCGTTGCATTCCGGAGCAGGGCGATGCGACTGCCTCAGTTGTGGCCCATGCCCCCCTCCTACGCCGAAAGCCCCATATCGCGACAAACAGTCCGCAGTGTTACACGCAGGCTGCGCTATGCGAACTCTCAGCGCCGCACCGTGGTGCAGGGCGGCCTGCTGACCCTTCGTGTCGAGAATTTGGCCGTCCACCACGGTGCCAACGGTGCCGAAGTTCGTAAGGAAGACTGCACAAAGCAGTGCAAAGCGAGAGCTTGAAAGCAGAGCTCCGACATAGCGCCCGACAGGAGCAAGGCTGGCCCTTGAAGTCAAAGCCCAGATCCGGCCATTCTTGAGCCTCGGCTCACGGAGTCTCTCCGGCTGAGCTCCGAGCAGATCGGGGCTAGGGGCTAGGGCCTTAGGGCCTAGGGCTAGGGAAGCAACATAGCCGACTGCATCGGCATCGGCATGAGCGTCATGAGGCATCACGAGCTTCCCGACGTTTCACGCAATACATCCGCCCTAGGCCCTAGTCTAGCGCGACGGATCAATCACGACGCTGCGAGACCTGAGATCGCGACCCAGATCTGGAAGTGTTCTCGCGACACTTGCGAGAAGAAGTGATCGTTCTCGGCTGCTACAGTGCTGCACACTTGCTAGTCCCTAGGCCCCGTTTGGACACAGCGAACAGCCAATCAATCCATGGAGCGAAACTGCAACTGCGTCCGATATCTGCTGGGATCCACACCGGAAGCATGAGCCGGCAGAAGTCGTTCTGAAACAAACGGCCGAAACGATAGTGGGGCCTGAAAGCGCCGAGATGGTTGGGTACGACTTGAGCTATCACAAGAAAGGGTCTCGCACTGCAGCCACGAGGCAAGGCGTGGGCCATGTCCCTGTCGTAGGGGAGCATGTCTCTCCAGTGTGCCAGGACTCTTTGGTCCTGGCAGAAAAATCGCAAACCAGACACCACGTCGCATGCTCTAAAGGACTGGAGCAAGAGCCCTCCTTGGGCTTGGCCGAAAGATCGGAGCTGCACTCCGACTTCACGCACCTAAGGATCGGGTCTGCGAAGTCCGCAGAACGCGCTCCGAGGAGCCGAGGAGGCAAAGGCGGCGGCTCGAGGGTCCAGAGCAAGGCCCGGCTGGGCGCTTGTAAGAGCCCTTGGAGCCCTGGGCCGGGGCAAAGAGGTCGGCCAGAGCCGGGCGCTAACTGAAGGCCTCGGACAGCAAAAAAAAAAGAGAGAGCCCAGAGCCTGCACAGAGGGCAGCTTTGCAGGCTTCGGAGCTCTGAGGTCCCGGCTAGCAGGGCTCGGGGGCCCGCTAAGCAAATTCACTTGCACCGAATTGCCTCCCCAGAAACAAAGAGGCCCACGAGGGGGGAGAGCTCTTAGACTCTAACAGCCTTTGGACACAATAGAAATAACCATCAACCATTTAAAGCTCTTTCAAGGTTGGGAAAGGCTTTGCCTTGGAAGCGCTCCTGCGTGGAAGCTTGGCGGTGTACCGAGGGCAGGCGCCTCTCTTCCTCCGAGGGGTAGCCCGGATGGAAGCCCGGAAGCGTGTCGAGACCTTGAAGCTGGGGGGGGGGCTGGTAGCCGCGGCCATCTTGAAAGGCGTGTGGGCGCTGGTAGCCGGGGCTTTGGTAGCCGTGGCGGGTCTGTCGCACAGACGCCTCGGGCTCCGGAGGAGGTGGTGGCGCAGGGGCCTGGGAGCAGGAGAGAAGCCGCCTTGCTCTTGCTGACCTGGCCTGGCCACCCCGGCCTCGGGAGTGTTCAAGAGGGCCCTCAGCTTCGTCACGATCTCCCGAAAAAGCGGGCGGCACTCCTGAGCAGGGCGGCAGGCCGGGGACCGGACCCCAACTTCAAAGAGGGCAGCAAAGTGCCACAGCGCGGAGAGGCGCAGAGCTGCGAACTCCGAGGCTCCTCCGTGTAATCCGTGCAGCGGAGCCCGAGCGCTGCGAAGCTCATGGCAATGGTTGGAGGGAACCTCGCCTCAGAGAAAACGCGGAGAAAAAAAGCTGCAGAGAAGAGGAGGGCGAGGAGGCAAGAGGGAAGAACAGGGAGAGGGGAGGACAGGGAGAGGGAGAGAGAGATGTCGACAAGAGCAGCGGAAGAACAGGGTTTATGGAATCCTCGAGCTAAGGGGGGCTCAAGGGGTGTTACACAACCCAACACTCTCCTATTCTCCCTAATGCTCCCCAACATTCCCTAAAAGCTTCCATGAGACCCTAAGGATCCCCCAGTATCTGTACCCTCCCCCCTCGAACCCTCAAGAGACTCAGAGAGAGAGAGGGAGAGAGAGAGAGAGAGAGAGAGAGAGAGTGGAGAGAGAGGAGAGAGGGAGGCGGCACGAGGCGGCACGGCAGCATGGGAGAGTCGCGAGTCGCGGGCCTTGGCGTCGGCCATCTGCACGGCCACGCGCGCGTCGTTCCCGATCTGGCTGACCAAGAAGCAGTACTGCGCGCCGCCATCGGGAGCCTCAGCTTGCGCAGATGACGGCAGGTGACGGCAGCACCGTGCCTTGCTGTGGCCGCCTGTGTCGGCAGTTGGTAGGCCGGCTGTGCCGCGGTCAGGAGCTCTAGCAGCACAATGCCGAAAGAGTAAACCTCGGTCTCCAGAGCAATCCCTGCTGCAACACTTTCCTCCTTTCCACACGATGACATCATTCCCGAACTCCCCCCCACCTCGCTGCCCTCTGTCACCACCCCTTTGTTGACATAGTGCGGACAGGCGTAGCCCACGGTCCCCGCGGCCTTGTCAGCTGCGGAGTGAAGAGGAGGTGGTTTCTGCGCACATGCCTGTCCGGTCGCGGCACCTGTTGGACCTTCTGCTCCTTGTAGTGGGAGCAGCAAGCCAAGCCCTCGGTGCAGCGGCCCACCACCAGCACCGAACTCTGCAGATTCCCGTTCGGGAACTTACACTGGAAGTTCGGATCATCTGTATGACACCGAGCTCAAATTTGGTTGGGAAAGCTTGCTCAACAATGCCTCTCATGGGATCGTCTGGCAACTGGCAAGATCCAGAAACAAGATCAAACTGCCTCTCTGCCGTGCCATGAAGCTTCGTGAGCACAAGCGGCCACACCCTGACCCTGGTTCGCATCACCCTCCAAAGCTCTCTTTCTCGGCTCCCGGCGAAGTCGGCAATCTTGGCAGTGCCATTGCGATCCTCAGGAGCTGACGCCGCAGTGAGTCTGCAGTGCATGTGACGACGCACACGTGACTGGGCCCACCACCAACAAGATGTTGGGGCACTTGATGTCGCGATGAAAAACCTGCAGGCACTGCACTGCTGCGTTCATTTGCGAACCTCAGATGTGTCCTTCAGTTCGCATGCAAGCGCCCTCACTTCTCATCACAGGTGTGTGTGGTGATGCTCTGTGTCCAGGAGCACCGGTGCTGCTCTGCCTCTGACCATATTCCCATACGTGCGCTGAGCCTAGCCGGCCGCGTTGGCAACTGTACAGAAGAAGCAGAGTCCTGCGCAACCGGGACAAGATCTACGTAGGCCAAGGCAAGGGGTGCGAGGCCGCCACGAGCTCGCTGCATTGACATCGTGCAACTTGTTTCAAAAGACTCCACCGCTGTCGCCTACATCGGTGATGTCCACGATCCCCAGCGACCCGTCTTCAAGCGGCCACGTGGTGCCCTTGGAGAAGTCCAGCCTCTTGAGGTCAATTTTCCGCCACTGCGCGTTGCGATCTCCTCGGACCATGTAGACCTTCTCCTTCGGAGCCTTCAGGACAGCATAGTCCGTGAGTTCAGGGCCGTCACTCGGCTCAGCTGGGATCCGCCAGCGACTGGACCGCAGGGGATAAAGACATTGTTGAGAAGAGCAGGTTCCGACACCACAGCATCCTCGAAGCGCTTGATGGGGCTTGATTCCATGGAGTATCCGGCATGGCAGGTAGAAAAAAAGCGGATGAAGCGGAATGGTGACGTGGTGTCTCCAAGCAGACCAAAAAGGTTCCAGCCGTGGGCCATCGGATGCGGGACGGTGCCCACCGCATCGTTTGTCTTGACCTGCAGCATGTCGTTTTGATACGGATAGCTGGGACTCACATGGCTCAAGTGCACACGCGCGTTCAAGTTCCTCTAGTGCCATTGGATGTCGTTGGTCATAACTCTTGTTCCGTTCTCTTCCGTGACGGCCGAGCGCTTGACATCCAAACAGCACCGGCCATCGCCCTCCACCTGGTCCATGTTTCTGACATGGACCAGGTGCGATGGCCGGTACATTTTGGATGAAAAGCGCTCGGCCGTCACAGAAGTTCTCACGAACGAACCATCCGCTTGCCCTGGATGTATTCGAAACTTACCGAATCGCCAGATTCGTCATGGATCGCCCAATGCAAGGTAGTGGTCTTGAGCACCTCCTCCGGAACACCAGGCACGAAAGGAGTCAGGACGCTCGCTGCTTCAAGCGTTGTCAAGACTTCATCGACGGAGGAGTAGTTGGCCAGGACTGCAGGGACGAACTCTAGGGCACTGATCGCAGGCTTTCCTGTTTGCGGCTCCTCATAGGTGCTAGATAGAGTGTTGAGGCTGTCAAACCTGCCTTTGCAGGGGCTGGTACGAGGGCGGGAAACGGAAGATGTGGGAATGCTTCAATGCTGTATTTGGTTTTGTTGTACAAGTCCCAAAGCTCCATGGTTCGTGGAATGAGATAGGATGTCTTTTCCACACCACGAAACGGGCAGCAGTTCGAATAAGCGGAGCAGCATCATGCCAGCAGGGTTCGTCACCAGCAGCTGGAAGGGGGCTGTTGTCGCAGGTCTGTGCTTGAGCCACAGTGTGTGCACAACCACATCCTTGCAACTCCGTGCAACGCCATGATCAGCTCAACAAATTTGAACAAGCTCCCGCTTTGTGAGCATGGAGACATGCAAAAAAACACAAAGCCAAGAGCTTTTTCTCACACAGACACACATATTCACAAACTCAAAGACACATTCATCAGCGTGCGCGTACTATGGTCTCCGGAAAGCGGTGTTTCCAAACGTACTTCACAACAGCCGTCACACACTGTAGGGATGATCGGGTCAATGCGAGGAAGAGTGTGCTCTCGGGGCACCTCGCTTCTCAGGTCTTCGGGGCATAGCATAAAATCCAACACAAGTACATGCAGGCAGAGATGCCCGTACATCTTCTTGCAAGCTTGACTGCACGTGTTGCACTCACAAGTAGTATCCAGAATCCACAGGCTAGACTGGCTAGCACTGGCTAGAAGCAAAAAGCGGAGCAAACACCGAGTCAGGCCAAGGGAGCCTTCGGCGACGCGTTGTGGAGATGCGAGAGCCCTCAGCGCGAAAGCGAAGCAGGAGCGCAGAAAGACATCTGAGGGCCTGACCGCAGGACGCGTCGAAGGCCACGCTGAGACGTTCTCGCCAAGTGAACGGTACCTCCAGCTCAGGCTCCAAGAGCCAAGACTCCGCTCCCTCCATGCCCACTGCAAGCAAGCATGGGGCGGGGCCGGGCACGTTGTCTTGGGCACACCGCTGCAGGCGTCGGAAGACATCGCCACCCGCTAGATGCTCGTAGACAAGGAACCGCTGGGGCCTGCACCAGTTGGCATTGTTCCGGGAATCCGAGATGCTTCTGAGCAGTCGGACCCATGGCGGGCAAAGCCCATCAGAATCACCAGGTTTGGATGTCGGAACTTGCTCAGGACGCGCACCTCCTCCTGCCAACCAACGCGCCACCAAACGAGTCAAGCGGAGGCCGAAGCACCATCCATCACACTGAGAGCGCATACCGCAAAGCGTCCTCAAAGCCGCCTTCATCGCCCACGTCTAGCACCTGAATGTACTGCAAAAATGTAGGACACCATGCTGGTTTACCCAGGCATGGCCGAGCCGAGGGCCTTGATGGCCACCTCTGTGCCATCCTTTTGGATGCCCCGAAAGACTCCGCCAAAGGATCCGTAGCCTGAAGCCATGTGAATGTGAAGCCATGACGTCCCGATCCTTTCGGGCCCCTGGGCCTAGCCGCAGGTTGCCGCAGAAATCGTGCGTGGCCTGAGGCGCTTCCCTACACCTCATCTCCTCTGCGGCTCTGTGGCAGGAAGGGCCTGCTGGAGCTCCTCGAAGGGATACCTTGGAGCTCAAAGCCCTCAGACTCTCAGACTCTCTTCGCCAAGCTTTCGACTGGGCGACTCCAGGCTCAGCTGGTTCACCGTGGTCAACGCCGCCATGGCACATGTCAATTAATTGGCTAAGCTGCGCGGCATCGTGGCATCCTGCGATCTTTCTGGGCTCGGCTCTTGCTGCGGCTCATGCGTTCAGTGGAGACCTAATAGATCTGTTTTTGAGAGAGAGAGAGAGAGAGATCTGCTGGCGGGCGTCTTGTGGAGTCATTCCAAGTTCAGCTTTCGGAAGATCGCGTACGAGCCGCATGGTAAGCTATTGGGGCGTGGCGGGGAGGATATGAGCCAGGACAGAGCCCGTGTCAACATGTGGGAGCGCCGTGAAAAGAGTGACATCCTGACCCACACACAGACAATTCTGATGCAGAAGGTGCGGAGCGCATATTTTTGGGACGGCCACATAGACTGTCTCGCGAGTGGCGAGTTCCGCGCTTTTTGTGCAGATCGTCAAGCGCAGGGTACCTCTCGGCACTTCGCTTGCACGGCGGCGGAGCTCCAGACCGCTTGATGGCCACTGGGACTGCGCTCGCGTGGCAACGCCCTTGTCGCAGCTTCGGCTCTTCGACTTCTGGGTCTTCGTCCAGCTGACGTCCTTGCAACATAGACCCGGCCAGCGACGAAGCATTGAAGGAGGGCCCAAAGCCCCTTGTCACGCTGCATGGTCTCCACTGCCTCCGCCTCCGTCTTGCTGGATGTGATGGGAGACTGATGCGACGATCTGGTCCTAGTCCTAGGCAACTCACCTGCGAGTAGACTGCTCTGGCTAGCAGCTAGCATCGCAGGCAGCGCTGCAGGCTCTTCTGATTCTTCAAAGTGTGCCACCACTGCCAGCTCTCTTGCAATATCTTCGTTTGGGTCTGCCCGCGATCCTTGAAGCTCACATGTCTTGCAGGAAACCTACCTACCAAGTGCTAACCATGGTGCGAGATTGCAAACTAGTCTCAGTCGCTTGCAAAAAGCGAGTGAAGAGATGCAACTGGCCAACGTTCGCTTCTCCCAGACATGGCTGCACCACCCCGCAGCAGCTTGTATACCATCCATTCAACAAGAACGCTGTCACGGTCGCCTGTCAGGGCCAGGCCTTGCGATGGATGAAGGTAAGGGTGAGCGCGAGAACGAGGGTGAGGAGTGAGGAGCGGGTGAGCGGGGTGAGCGTGAGAGTGAGGGTGAGGAGTGAGGAGCGGGTGAGCGCGAGAACGAGGGTGAGGAGTGAGGAGCGAGGAGTGAGAGTGAGCATGAAGGTAAGGGTGAGCGCGAGAACGAGGGTGAGGAGTGAGGAGCGAGGAGTGAGAGTGAGGATGAAGGTAAAGGGTGAGCGTGAGAGTGAGGGTGAGGAGTGAGCGAGGGTGAGGAGTGAGGAGCGAGGAGTGAGAGTGAGGATGAAGGTAAGGGTGAGCGTGAGAGTGAGGAGTGAGGGTGAGGAGTGCCGAGCCAACCCGGTTGCTGCACCGAGTCACTTCCACGCGCTCGGGCGCCAAGGATTTCAGATGCTACTGGCGTCTACTTCCTGTTCATGCTGATACGGCCACGTTGACAGGGGTGGAATATCTGAACGTTCTGTATGCACACGTGCATTGAAAGACGGCCCGACTCTAGACGCTCGACATGCTGCAAAAAATCTGCATGTCGACAAGTGAAACCAAGCACCTTTGGCCTTCAGCACCTTCTGGCTGACTGTCGCATGCAATCCCAGCCCAAGGCGACGATAAATGGATGCATTAGCATGTGGCGCAGTTGGCGGAAGTGCAAGAGCCGATCAACACCACACGACTTGGACGGGACGCTCCGGCTAGTCGCTCCACTCCTTGGATCCGATCACTGGCAAGTTCAAGCCGCACCTGGCACACAAGATTGGGGACGGGAAAGGACTCCAGAGTACAGCACACTTGCCACTTCGCATTCGCTGCTTCGATTTCTAACATGATGTCGCCCCTGCAAGACAATTTCAATCCCTATCAGCTCCAGCAGAAATGAATCCAACCAACGGACGCCCGTGATCGTGAGACGTAAGCACCCAATTATGGAAAGTCTCAGCCTTTCAGGCCTCAAGCAACCTTTCGGGGTGATGCGCACAGACCCCCAGGCCCTCTCAAAGCCGCCGGCTGTGCTGCAGCACAAGGGACTGACCGCCCACCTCCACGGGGACCTGCACTGCAAAACTCCGAGTGAGGCGGCCACTGCCGGGCCCTCCCAAACCCCTTCCCTGGCCCTGGCCTTCGTGCTGGCCATGAAGCCACAGCTGCCCGTGGAGAAGAGCTTCGGCGCCGCCTTCAATCCGCTGCTGTTGCTTGACAGCACAAGCAGTTCCCTGAGGCCACGCCTTGAATGTCTTGTCTCCGATGGTCACCTCAACAGTCTTTTTTCGTGGTAGGGAAGGATCCAAAGGGAGCCTCGGCGGCTGTTTGGCCGTGCGGCGGTGATGGGTTTGGCCTTCGCCATGAACTCCTAGCAACACGAGAAAATTGTAAATCATCAGGCGAGCAGCGAGCAGAGCAGCTTTCAATTTCGGCCTCTCGAGTCATGCTGGAGCTCTGGCCTCAGTGCTCGGATGGCTCGGGATCCCCAGAACTCTCCGGTGTTGCTAGAACCCGAGGGCCGGTCGGTCTTTGATCTTCCCCTTGCCCTTGCCTGCGACAACGCGAACCAGAAGGAGATCTTCAAGGTTTGCAAGAACCGACATATGGACAACCTGACTCGGGATCAGGAATGTCATGCCTTCACCGCTTGTGGATCTTCGCGGCGGATCCTGCGACAGCTCCCCGTCTTCCTATGGCATCCTACGGCATCCCACCTTCCTATGAACTGCGAACGAGCATCGGCACGGAAACCCCAAAGCACTTCAAACCACGAGGCCCTCGCCTCTGCGGTTCCTTTTGCCCGCTTGGCGTCTGGCGGCGACGCTTTCGCCTCCTTGCCGCGCTTGGAACCGCGCGGCTTCGACGCCTTTGGGGGCTCTTTGGCCTCGGTGCAGGCCGCCGCAAGCCCTGCTTCACGCAAACTCATCTTTGCCCAGGCCTCTTCCTCCTCCTGCGCCTCTCCATCCTGACACTGCGCTTCTGAGCTTGCATGGCCCCCTTTTCCACCAAGGTCGGCCTCCTGGGCCTCCTCGCCGGCCTCCTCGGCCTCCTCGGCCTCGCCAGCCTGGTGGAGTGGTGCCGGCTACTTCCCAGAGCCTCGCAGGAAGCCGAGATCGGCTCTGCCTGGATCCGAGAGATCTCCTCCGCGACGAACTGCTTCACCTCGCGCACGAGGGACAGAACCCATCAGGGCCGCAGCCCATCCCGGATCCCGGCGCGGACCTTTTCCCTCCTGCTGTCGAGGCTGCCGGCACCTCATGCTCTCTGGAATTGCGGTGGAATTACATGCGACCACACAATTCTGCCAGCAATGCGAAACTGCAGCAAACCCTCCCGGCAAGACATCGCACGAAAAGTCAGGCGGTCTGCGTACACAACGCATGACTATTCATATTCTGGCTGTCTACCCGTCTACCCTTTTTCGAGCAAGAAGAAACTGTGGTAGTGAATGATTCCTCCTGCTCTGACCGCCATTCGCCGAATGCACACAAACATCATCTCCACTTCAAAGTCTTGAAATCTTGCCTGCTCGTCAACTGTACAGCATTTTTGAAGACAGGCACCGCAAGGAGTTTGAATGTGGTCGCATCCGCATGCTTACTTACAGGAGGAAACATCCCAACGACGCTCAGCTTCAAAGATTCCGGTGTCCGCCCTCCCATGTCCCACTCCAAATCTGCACCCGAATCTTGCACGGCATGTCGAACTTGCTCGCTCAAGGTTCGACCATCTTCCGCGACGTATGCGACATATGCCACATGTGCCTGTTGGTCCGAACTAAGCTGACCGTCTCAAAGCTCACAAGCATTCCATGGTGAGCGAGACCGTTTAACTCGATGGCGAGCTTCTTGATCTTTCGCAATCTTGTGCACCCTTGCCGTTCTTCCGACAAGTTAGTTGACAAAGCCACCAGTGCTGCATTGTTGTCCTGTTGTTTACTGCATGCCGCCGCTCCTTTGTCTGGTGTTCCCTCTTATGCATCTCTCTTGTCGTTGCGGCCCCCAGGCGCTATCTTCACAAGCCTTTGTGAACACTTCCATTTCGTGCTGCGAGACTCCCTGGAACCGTGGGCGAAGAAGCACCTGGCAAAGCTCCGCACTTAGGTTGAACTTCTTCTCCAAGTCGGCTCGCACCTATGCGGATCTCAGTCTCGGCGGTCTCAGGTAACTGGGCGCCCCCGCCTCTTTCAAGGAGGTCCCAGCCAGGTCGCGGCCTTTCAGCAGCAGCCGGACCGCTTCTTGCAGGCGCTCATCCGGAAGCTCTGCCCTCGGCACGGCGGCACGGGACTCTGAACTCCGAACCGCACGGTCGACTACTAGCCGCGTGTCCATGTCCTGTCAAGCGGCTCGGACGCCATCCGCCGGAGGGCCCAATCCCCTTGTCCTACAAGTAGGGCCTTCTTTACGATACGAAGAGGGTGGTTTTGAGACTCTGGGATGGGGTCTTGGTGTCTACGTGTCGGTCTGTCTGTTTCTGTGCACATCCGACCAATTCTGACAAGTACTTGCACACGTGGTTGTCTATGCGATTGATTGGCACGAACCTTTGACGGCGACACCCGGCTCCAACTCCTTTTTTGGGGCCCCCCCTCGAGAAATACATTAGTCCCTTGTGGGGTCAACAGGCACGAGAAATGTATTTCAGAGGGGTCGTGCATGTCCTGGGTTTTAGGCTTCGGGAGTTGACACAACAGGTTGACATGCAGACACTCATGCAACTACTCATGCAAACACTGTCTCAGAAACTGTCTCGCAAGCACTCCTTTTCGCCGTCCATTCCTGAGGTCGTCGAGGTTGCCGTTGCGGAGTGGTTTTCACTGCACAAAGAAAAGCCGTGGAAACTGCCGTGGAACCCACTGTAGATGGTCGTTGTGGAGTGATTTTCACTGCATGAAAAGCCGTGGAACCCAGTCTTTGACGGACTTTGACGGCGTAAGCCACACGTCCAAAGAGATTTGCAGCGGTTTACGCCAGCGCGAGTGCTTGGACGTATTACAGATTACAGCATCAGCATCTCGCTCCCTAACTCTACACCTGGAAGAGGCAGCGATGGAGCATGCAGGAGTCCGGCACGCCCCAGTTCTTTCGAGCGGAGATTCAGGAAGTGTGGTCCGCGATATGCGCGAGCATCGCCGCTCTGGCCGCACCTTCGTCGGAGGATGTTGGAGGGAAGGGGAAAACTAGGTCCGATGAGACGGCGGACGTGCCGAAGCCCCCTAGGCCCTAAGCACCTCCTGCCCTGAAGCAGCCCGAAAGCACCCGTAACCTGACTGGACAGGCCTATGAGCCCGGCATCTCGGCCGGCCGATGCAGCCTTTAGCCTTGGAAGCTTAGATTCGCGCAAACACGCGGATCCGTGCCCCGCAGCGCCCGAGCGGCCCGCTGGACGCGGACGGGCTCCAGGTTCCAATGGTAGACTTCGAACTGCCTGCGCTTCAGGCGACGTGAAATACCACTGGGTTCACTTAGAGGTTTCAGCGGTGCAAGCATCTTTTTGCCAAGAACTCTGTGGAACCTTGTAGAATAGCCGCTTTGGGCACTCGAACGTCTGCGGGCTGCTGTTTAACTGTTTGCTCAGAGCAGCATGCTAAGATAATGCCACGCCGTGTTGTTCCACGGCACCGCTACATCCCGGAGGGGTACGCAGTTGCAAGCTCCGTGAAGTCGGTCTTCGGCAGGGCGAACATCACCTGAGCCCAAAGGGGCCAAGGGAAGCAAAGGCCGGAAAAGGCGAGCGGAACGCCGAGTGGATGGCCAGCAAGGCCAGCACTCCGAAAGCCAGGCCGAAGGCAATTAGGCCTCGGCGAGGCAGGCGAAGAGGAGAAGAGATGAGAAGAGAAGCGAAGTGCACGCTGCTCAGAGTGGGAAGTGAATGTGGCTCATGTTGACTTCTTTGTCCCGGAGATGCAAGCGACGAAGCGTGAGGACTGTACACCGCCTTCGCATGTGGACCGGGAGCTTTGCCCGCAGCTGAACACTGGGCACGGAGCACGAAGTCGCGAAACGAATGCTCTACTCGACGCAACGGTCTTGTCACCGAAGTGGCTGCACCGTTGGCCTTGATAGCCACCTACGCCTGCAGCCTTATCAAGTGTGGATCGGCGTCAGCTTGCCTGCCTGAGCCAGCGCATCATGAAGCTCCATCTTCGCAGCAACGACCTGCGATGGCTCAGCACAGACAGGTTCGGGCCGGGGCGATGTGCAGCATCTTGCGGTCAGTGACTTAGAAACGGCTTTGCAGGGACTGAGCTATGACGAGGCTACTCGGAGACCCCCAAGCTACACCGTCGTTGCAGTACTGTACCCAGAGGCGTGCAGCCTCCCCGGGTGCGGCCACTCCTGCACGCCCCAGGGTGCCGTACCTGCGATCGCAGGCTTGCTTCCGGTGACCGAAGCTCCGGCACTCCGAGTCAAGGTCCAAGGGACAGCGGCGGCAAGATCACCACGTTCACAACGCAGCCGTCCGAAAGGCCGCAGGCCCTGAGCGGCGAAGTCGAAGGGCCACACGTGGCTGCTCCAGATGAGAACTTGGCTCCCGCCTGGCAGTCGACTCGTTCTTCAGAACCTGGACGAATCCACTCGGTCGCGGCTACGAGTACAAACCCGAACTCAAACGTAAATCCTATATCCAAACCTGTCAAGCACTGAACCCCTGAAGCCTCTAAACCTCTCATACCATCACACGCCGACCTACGGCCTCCAACGCCTAAGCCGCAATGAAAGTTGGCTTTCGCATTTCGTACACGCCCAGACTCTGGGACCCAACTCGCGCGGACGCGCACGATCTGAAATTGTCCGCTACTGCGGCTTTACACTTGGAGAACCCTTCTCAGAAACGCCCCTGCGCCGAAAGCTTTCCGGAAGCGCTCTGAAAGTGAAAAGCCGTCCTGCTAGAGTCCGAGAGCCTTGGACTTTGGACCCTTGGGGCGCCTCGGCCCCCAAAGCTAGCTTCACTCGATGCGAGCTGATGCCCAGCCGTGTGCCCAGAGACATCCGGAGGCCCTCCACGCGACCCTCGCACCTGAGCTCTTCTCAACGTGTTTTTCTTGGGAGGAGTTTGGAACAGTTTGGGAGTTGAGTTTTGCAGGGTTTAGACGCGGCAGCTGCATTCCGAAGAGTTCAAAAACAGTCCTACTATACTCGAGGCACTCGATCTGCAAGGAGAACTCCCGACCGTCCTGGAAGGGCAAGAAGCAAAGCGCAGTTGTCACTCAGCTCATGCACCCGGCACAGCTCGCGGTCCATAAGAACTGCTAAGATCTGGATGGACTCGGGTGCACCTCGAGTTTTGCGGGCTCCCTCCGACTCCTCTCCCTTCTCCAGGAACCGCATAGAACCGCCACTTCAAAGATTTGGCTTCGCTCCGAGCGAAGAGCCGCTCCCCGCGTGCTTGGATCCCTTCGAGGCGGCCTTGCCTTTGCTTTCGAAAGCGGTGGGCGCTTTTTGTTTAATAAACTTGAAGTTTTCTGAAAGACGGGGACGTGGCCGGAGGGAGGCGGAGGCGGAGGCGGAGGTCCTGAGCTGCGGTATCCGAGCGGGGCGGCGAGGCGAGGAAAGATTGGCGGCGGCGTTCCCTGTCCTCGGCCCTTGCCTGCGGCCTTGCCTGTCGCACCGTCAGCCATGGCCTAGTCAAGAAAGCGCAATTCCTATTCTGATCTGGGAGTCTGGGAGGAGGGAGGTGAGGGGAGGTTCTGGGCCCAGGAAGACCAAGGCACTAAGGGCCTGGCTTCGACAAGGCCGGGAAGGGTCACGAGAGGCGCCGCTTGAAAGTGCAGTGAGCAGCAGAAACAAGCTCACAGGAGCGCGAGGGACCGGCAACTTCTGCTGCTTCTGCTGCTGGTATCTGCTGCCTCTCGGCGCCGGGCCGTAACTTCCCCGCCGCATCGCCACCAGGGAAGCCGGAGCATCCTTGTCCTTCGCCGTGGACCTACAGCCCCGGCCGCCCTTTACGGGTCTCAAGCCACTCCGACACGCGGTCCACTTCTGACGGGCCTGAGATGGATGGCCGCCGGGTAGATGAAAGCCAGGCAAGGGCTGAGGATGGCACCTCTAGGACTCTACTCTCTTCTGAGTCCCTCAAGAAGCACTCCCAGTGTGCCTTTGACGCCGTTCACCTGCGCCACGTTGCTAAAGATCGTTCCACCCAAGATCGTGGCAGCCACGGCCACGAGGGTGAAGCTCCTGAAAGCCACATGAACTCCTCTGACTCAGCTTCAGAGAGACTCTGGGGCTGGCACAGTCGGAAGCTGCTAGATTCGGCGATGCCAAAGCCACTCAGCCTCAGTTGCAGGCTGCAGGAGGCTGCAGGCGCAGTTGAAGGCTGCGCCTTTTGCTCCCCGTGTCCCGGGCTGCGCACAGGGAGGCACAGGAGTCGCGGAAGCCACTGAAGACCAGCGGGTATGTGAAGGCCACGGAGAAGCCCATGCTGAGCCAGGCCAGCATCACCTCAGCATCTGAAACGAAAATCAGAAACTCGGCACAACACACGCATTAAACAAGGACGGGCCGAGACGCTTCCGGACCGAAGCCATAGTTCTTCAAGATGTTGCCTTCCTGCGGTGCCGCAGTGCCACGCTTCTGATGACATCCGCTCAGCCGCCCAACCCCAGCTGTCCGAGTCGTAGCCGAACAAGGCGAAGCCGCACATTCCGAAGGCCTGTGCTCGACCCAAAAGGAAACTCTTTGTCTTTGAACCCGCAGTGGCTCAACAAAACACGCCGCTGGGTGCCCAGCGACGAAGACAACGAGAGCCAAGCCGTACGCCATGCACACCAGAACGGCGAACTTGGGCACTGACTTCTCCTGGCTAGGTGAAGTCGAAGCCTAAGCTCGATGCTCGTTTTCCAACAGGACAGGACGAAAGGCTGCGAGACCAAGGGGTCTGCGATGCTGAGCCACCACAGATCTTGGGTTACGTCGGGGGTGCGAGGGGGGCAAGGTTCAAGCAATCGAAAGTCCTGGATTTGTCGCTGATGTCGAGCTCTCGACGTGCAAGTTTGCAAGTGGAGGATGCGCCCTTGAACCGCCAGAAGAGCGCCTGTTTCAAAATAGGATCCCTCGCCGGTCGCCATCTTGCAATCTTCAGCCGACCGCTGCGGCAGCTTCGCTCGTCAGCCGCGAGTCGCTATCGTTCGAATGTGCGTGCCTTTATCCGGAAACAGAAAGCCCGAGGGGAATTGGGAATTGGGCCGGATTTATGGACTTGCACGGAGCATCTCAGTTCTTGGGTGCGTCTGTGGCCGACATCTCCGAAGTGAACCCGGCGTCATGTCCTTCTCAGCTTGGAATACCACCAAGGTCCCAGAGTGGGATCTAGTGCAGTCGGCACACCGTCTGAGTTGGTTCCACACCCTGCGGAGCCTGACCCCGAAATGCAAAATGTCTGACCGGCCGCAAAGAGCCACGGACTCAGTTGTCCCTTCATCAGGCCCATTCCCGGCGGACGAATTAGTTGAGGATCTCCCTGGTCGCGCTTCCCTCCGACTCCTGCAGTTGAGCGTAGAACTTCG
This sequence comes from Symbiodinium sp. CCMP2456, assembly GCA_905221635.1. Taxonomy (NCBI): domain Eukaryota; class Dinophyceae; order Suessiales; family Symbiodiniaceae; genus Symbiodinium; species Symbiodinium sp. CCMP2456. Next base: position 65,850 of record CAJNDV010035330.1, read on the forward strand.
GCGCATTGTAGTGGGCCTCAAAGACTCAAAGAACAGCCGTGGGCCATGGCACCTACGCCGTTGGCTCTGCTTCGCTTCTTTGTTGCGCCGGCCCTGGGCTTTCGGGCCATGAAGGCCGAGCCAAAGAGCGCCAAGGCCTGGGATGCAGGCAGCAGCACTCCCGGCGAAACTCTCCCGCTTTTTGCGCTGCTGGCCTCGAAGAAGTCGAGGCCTCAGAGAGCCGGTCGGAGCTTAACCGGATGGGTTCAAGGAGTACTAACTGCTTGCCGGGCTGCGCATGGGCGACACGTTGCTCGCCAGCGGTCCATCCTCACCCCATCGTGCGGAGCTGACGGAGTCCTTCAACAAAAGAAAGAGACAGGCAAAGGGGAGCTAGAGGAGTGAAAACCGTCCTTCAAGAGCATCAGAAAGACGTAGGCCGTGGCTGCAAGGCCTCTTTGGATTCTGCAGCGTCACTCTAGTCTCTCGATTGTCACTTGCCTGCGATGGATGCATATCTCAACGGGGCGAGGTCCTTCATCAAGGACAGGGGCACCTTGAGCACAGCGAAGAAGCATGAACAGATGGTTAGACTCGGTTACATAGCCACAAAAGAAGGCGAAGGCTTACTTCGTTTGTCGGCCGGGGAGCCAATAAGGTGCGGAATAGCAACAACAGGCAGGAGGAAGTCACACAACAGGACATTTACAAACGGAGCTCAGAAAACAGCAGGAGCAATATCAAAAAACAGAGTCAGTGAACAGAGAAACCAACAGTTCTGAAGCAAAACAATGCCCAGACCATGAAAAGACAACGAAGCAGTCAATGTGAAAGGGCGATGGACACCGCAAGTCTCGAGTTACCTGTCGATGCGAGCCGATTTGACATCGTTTCTATCCGATCCTGACATTCAAGATGTTGTTGCATTGCCACTCGACTTCTGCGAAAAATGTAAAGGGGACTGCAATTCAACGAACTAACATGTCACACTGTCGATTCTGCATGCAGCTGAAATTGGAAAGCACACCCAGAAACGGTCGAAATCCCCTTCGAAGCCTTCGAAAGCGCAATACAGCATTACGACTTTAAAGATTTACCACACTCGAGACTCCTGCCATATTCTCATCAACACGCTTGTAAAAACCTAGGATACTGATGTCAGAATGCAAGTGCAACCCTATGAAGATGCTTCTGACTGCGAACGGACCAATGCAACATCGCAAACTGCATAAGTCATGGTCGGTCCACAAGCTTCCGAAACAGTGGAATGAGAGGTGGCAATGCTCATGGGCAGTAGCAGCGCGGGAATTGCAAGCCCCAAACCATGAACCGTGCGGAACTGTAAAACCGGCACCATGGACAAAGCTGCGGCCAGCAGGGTCCACCAAAGCAAGAAGCCCTCGAAGCACCCGAAGACCAACCACTCAATGCCCGCACAATTGCCATGATCACCCAGAGTTACCATTGGCCATGCTTCTGTAGGTGCCGCTATCTTGGACAACAGCGAAGACAACAGCAACAGCTAACTTGGGGCGGGGGTAAATGGTGTTTGTCATCGCTGCAGGCTGCAATGCAGGCGAACGGCCAACAGGCAAAGGCCAATGATGCACAGGTCGACACCACGACCATGAAGCCTCGGAGAGTCACGCGAAGCACTAGGCGCTGGGCTCTCCAAAAACTCCAGAAATTCCTCTCATCCGAGGGTACGCCGACGTGCAAAGGCAGAGCTGACCAGTCACCCTCACTGAGCCATGTGTTTCTGGGGCTGCTGCAGCGGGCAGTCTGGAAGCAATCCTGCCAAGGCCTGTCCATCGAGCATGGCCGACCCCACGTCTTTACGCCATGGTTCGCAACGACATCTGCACCCACCCCCAGCAAGTCTCCGCGGGCCTTGGAGAAGAAGTCTCCCATCAAGACGCAGTACCTTTGAAAGCATTTCTGCGGATGTTGGGATCGTGGTACAACATGCTACGACGGCGGCTTGAAGGAAGCTCCAAACTCAAGCCAAGATGCGCAAGGCAGGCCATGCTGTTGTTCATCAGGACTGGACGCAGACGGCCGTGGTTTTGTTAGGGAGGAGAGGAGGCTCAGAGCTAAACCAACCACCGAACGGAGCCTGAAACATCGGCGATCCAGGCATTTTGTTGCCCAAAGCATTTCGCCCAGAGCTCGCCGAAAGTGCTGGCACCGGTCACCTCTCAAGAGGAGAGGAGTCCACAGGTTTCTTACATGAGTATATAGACTATACACACCTTTGCTTCGGGTTTTCGGGTTCATCTCCTCGGGGTCGGGGGGGGGGCCCTCGTCTTGGGCCTCGCAGCACCAGCCCAGCAGGAAGAAGGTGTAGGCCTGGACGTTTTGGCGCGCTTCGGACTCCAACGAAGCCTTCAAAAACACACCCACCCTACTTTCTCTCGACCTGGAAGAGAAGGTACGATGATGAAAAAACTTCTTGTTGTATAAGAGCCCCAAGGAAACATGCTCCCCAAAACGATGCCCGGATGCCCAAATGCCAAGATCCTTTCCCTCCCTGTAAGAGCACCGCTTTCATGCCGAGGGGCATTGAGGGCTCCGGCCAGTGTGATGCCCACCACGTAGGGTGCTAGGCCGGCACCTCGGAGAGCCTCGGTAGATCTCTGAAAGGGCTTGGAGGCTTTGGGGATAGGCTGGGGATGTAAAACCCCTCATGTTTGCTATGGCTCTTGAAATGAGAGCTCCAGGAAGTTTTGTGGTGGCATTCGAACCGGGGGCTTCCGATAGTGGCGGTTCAGAGGTGTCGGGGTTCAGGCGTGTTGGGTTTGGGAAGTTTGGGGGGTTTGCTGTGAGGCACCGACGACAGGCAGCGAGAGCATGCCGGCCCCGATGATGTTCTTTGCCAGGTTCAGCCTATGACGGGAGTCCGAGCCCAAAGCCATCACTGCCGTCCTGAATGTTGAGCCAGGGACACAGAGGTGACCAAAGTGCTACCATCCTGACGCAGTGGCGAAATCCCTTTCCAGCGTCTGTTGAGCCCTCCCCGGCCTCCGCCGCCTTTGACTGCGTTGAAGCCCCTGGCTGCGGAGTGGTTGAGAGGCAAGGCTCGTGCCAAAAGTCATGGGAACGGCCTTGAGCGGCAGCGAGGCCCACGGCAGCTGCAGCGCCTTTGGAGCCCACAAGGCCACTTAAAGCCGCTCCGATGAAGTCTAAAGATCAGACCCTGGCCAGCTGCTGCAAGACGGCCGGAAGATCCCGGCACCGCCTAAAGCAGCACTTTCATGAGGTCAGGAAGCTTTCTTCAGCTGGCAAGCTTTTCGGGGGATCCCTCAAGCACCTGTGCAAACGTCCCACACTGCCACTTCATCTGGCACAAACCATGCCGCTGAATTGGTGCCGCTCCGGGGAGACTGAGCGGCCTTTGAAGAAAACCCGGGAGTGTGCAAGGTCTAGTGGTGTTTCGGGGGAATCTTGTCAAGCCTTCCCATCTTCTCATCACGACTCCAAGTCTTTTCATCACGGATCCCCGCCAGAGGATCGGCAAGAAGGGGCAAGACCTGGATTTTCAGCCTCGAAGTTCTCTTCTGTCCTTTGCCCGCGACCCTCGTGTAATGACACCTGAGCCCCAACCTGCCTCAGGCTCTCACAGCCCTGGCCACAACGAAGCGGTGTCACCTTCGAGAAAAGCTCAGGGCAGCGCCGCCAGCGGCTGAGAGTCACCTGCCCGAACTGACCTACACGCGCCCCAATCGCAGTGAGCCGAAGCAAGGGCCCCAGAAAAGCGCAACCTCAACACAACTGAATGGAGCGGAGGGCGAAGGGGAGGAGGGCGTTGACGATTCATTCTCAGGTCGGGGAGGGGGGGAGGGGAGAGTGGCTCTCGTGCAGTTTCGAATGCATGGACGCAGGATGCTCGATGACTACGCAGAGACAACAGGTCTAGATTCCATCAGGAGTCTGCACCTCACATCGTCAAGGGCCAGCAGGGATCAGAAGTCAAAAGCAAATCGCGAGCGATGCCGCGGGGGGGCCCAGCCCCCTTGGCAAGGAAACAGTGTGTGCTGTAAATAAACTGTAGCAGGTCAGCCAAAAACGCGAGAGCGTGAGGAGGGAAAGGAGGCCCACCCTGACTCTTGGCAACGAGCCACATGCTGTAGCCAACAACCTCGCGAGCGCTACCGCACGTGGCAAGGAGCCAGCGCTTCGAAGCTCAACCGTCAGAAACACTTTGCGAGCGCTACCGGCAAGGGGGCTCGGTGGGGTGTTGGGGCCGTGGACGGTGAGGGGGGGATGGACCATGACCGCAGCCGTGAAACCGTCATCACCCTAGCCTGCCAGGCTGACTAAGCCTGGCCTATGGACTCAGTCTGTGAAACCGTCACAACCCTCAAGGGGAGAAGAGTGTGCAATGAGGGCGGACAGGGCAGGGCAAGAGAGGCAGAGACTGGCTTTCGAAGGGGGGCTGCCCCCAGGCTACACCAACAGACCGCCTGCGTGATCAGGCTGCCAGTATACCATCATCGCTACAGCGACCTGGCGGCCAAGGCTTCACAAGGGACTTTGATTGTGGAGCCCCCGAGGCCCGAGGCTCCAACACCAAGAAGCAGCCACCGATGCGAGCGCCGACCGGCCAGACATCTGCGAAACGATGCGGCTCTCTGTGGCGCGGCGTGACATGTAAATGTACTCGTCTCGCCCACCGTCTTCCGATCTCTGGCCTTCTCTGCCAGTCCGCAGCGCGGTCGCACATCCGCCCATCGGATTCCAGAAGCCGCCATCGCTGGCGCATCTTCAGCTGGTTTCTTTTTAATCGGAACGGGACCGTGGGGACATGGGGACATGGGGACATGGCTGGAGCACGAGTGATACGATGGGTGGCTCGTGAACCGGCTCAACTAGAGCCAAATGCCGGCGGCGCCACGCACTCAAGCAGAATCACAGAGGTCTGAGAGCAGCAAGTTGAAGAGGGCGGAGCCCTCTGCCTCCGGACCTCTTGGAGCAAGCTCTCCCCAGCCTGATCACGCGTGAGCTGCAAGAGCAGCGCGACTCTGAAAAGGGCTCTCTTCCCGTTGGCGCCTCGGCCAGTCCGCCAGAGAACCTGAGCCACTGCATCATGGCACTGGCACAGCATGGCACTGCCCTTGCGATTATATGCCCAGAATTGAAAAGATGTCCGTCGGTAGCTGCGTGCTGTCCCAACAGCAAGATCACAGACGGATCCACGAAGCGGCAGCAGTTGATGCATCCGATCGCCAGGTACCTGGTCAGACAGGCAAACACAATAAGCCACATGCTGACGGGTACTGCAGAGGTAGTGCCTCGCGGTTTCTCGCACCAGCTCCTTGGCATAGGCATCGCCCTTCGCTGCGTGAGCAAAGACATCCTCGCAGTCCAAGGCCTGGACAATGGCGCAAGCATCCAGCAGTTGAGTCTCTCCAACCAACACTCCAAATTACGTTTCCAAAGCTCGTCGCAGGCATTAGTATCTTGCGCTGATTTGCAAACAAACAGCCGCGTGCTGCTTGCACCTAGTTTCAAGATGCCAATGGCTGCAGTGTGACGCACCAAATCATGCCACGCCTGGAGTCAGACATTCTGGGGTCTGCCCGTGTGGTTGAAGTTGGACGACACACCAACTCAAGGAATCCCAGACAAAAGTGCCTTGACATAGGAAAGGTTCAAATCGTAGTGGAGCACACAGCCACAGCTGTCCCTAACTCAAAAACTGCACGCTGCTCGTGGAGCACCACGAGCAGCTAGTTCAGTCATCGTGTCTTCGGAATTCTTTGGTTTGAAACCCTCAGAGCATCCCGTCAGTAGCCTCTTGTGAGGCGGCTACGACAAAGACGGGCGTGGGTACCGATGTGAGATTTGCAGAGACGCAGCATCGCGCAGCCACGCCCCGTGGTGTGGACCGACTGCGAGCATAGCCACAAGCATCCGCAAGACGCGTGTCAGTCTGCCTGGAGTTTGCTCAGCGATGATTCTGGAACCATCCCCTCCTTGGCACGTGCCACCTGTCTGCAGGGCACGGACATGCAAGGATGCGCAGGAATGCTTTCGAGCCCGTTCTGGGAACTCGGCCACGGCACTGGCGCTTGCGTAGCCTTCGAAGATTCCCGCCCTGTCTGAGGTCTCGGCATGCACCGCACTAAGCTGGACTTCACTGGGCGCTGAGCTCCCCAGCACACCGCTTCGGCCGAACTCACGGCCGTCTGGGACGAGGATGGCATGTCCTGCCATGGCTTCTCCATGCGAAGCTTCGAGACTTTGAACCCAGAAACTTCTTCGGCCTACTTCACCGGCTTGGCCGCGGCTGCCACGGAGAAGTCGGCCATCGCATCTGAGAGCCGGCGCTGTTGGCAACAGGGGTCCGTTTGCATGCAGCTTTGGCATCAGGGAGTGTTAGGAAAGTGTGGGTGAACCGCGCAACGGCCCCCTGCGACTCTGAAAGACAATTCGAAGACAAGGACTGCAAGTCCAAACTCCAACCACCCCTCCAGCCCTCCACGCTCCCCTTAGCTGCAGTCGGCATGCATGATCGCGGCGCCGATGCCAGTGCCCAAAGAGAGCAGCACAATCTCAGCAGTCAGAAATCGCCCTTCCCGCCCTTCGGTCTGAGCCTGGGCTTTCGCTGGGCTCCTGACGTTTTCCAGGCCAACGGCTGCCCCTACCCAGGCCTGAGAGGGACAAAAGAACGAACTCCCAAATCCTTCCTTCTTCTTCCGCGCAATTCCGCTCTCTGACCTCGGCCAGGAGGGCGCTGTTGGTGTCGTGCTCCAAAGTCACGCGGCACGCTTCCCAGCCGAGCTCCTGAAAGGCGCACCGGTTTTTTGTGCGGAGCTGCGACCTGCGGCGACGGCTCTCCTGGGAGAGCAGCTTCACCAGCGGCACCTCAAGAAGAGCCGCGATGAGAGCCGAGGGCGCTCGCGGCCGCGAGACTTTGACTGGCCCAGCCTTGGTCCAACCCTTGAGGTTGGCCGCAGTCACCACCCCGGCGGAGAGGTCCAAGAGCCCCGGGGTGCAGACCTCGGTCGGTTCCCAGAGGCAGCGCAGGCGTCAAAAGGCGGTCCCGGGGACCGCGCCCCGAGGCCCTGGACATCCGACCAAGACCTTCCGGCCTGGCGCAAGGCCTCCTGCAGTTCTCTGAGCCGTCTTCGTCTTCAGCAACTTAAATAGGACGCTCAAGGAGCCCTCTCCTTGATAAGGCCAGAGATGCGCTTGACGATGCCTTCGGGCTGGTGGTCCTCGCCAACAGCCTCGACCCTGCCATCACCGGCCCATTATGAGCCCAACACCGCTGCAAGATGCTCCTTTCGTCTTCTAACCAGATCGCCGGTGTGACAGCTTGGTGAGGAGCTGGCCGTCAGCTGAGACCAATCCAACCGCAACCGTAGTCCCGCCCAAGTCCTGGTCCACAAGAAGACAGGGACGTTCATGAAGGGCTTGTCTATTTGGACAACAGCTCGTAGCAGAGGCCCCGTCCACGCCAGCAAGCAGCGCGGCGCTGCCTGGCGCCGGCCGCTTCAGCTGCCGCTGGGCCATGACCAAACATAAGCTCTACGGCTTTGAAAGCCTTGAAATCGGATCCTCCGCGATTCTGGCGCTATGAACAGATGGAGCAGCGCGCTCAAGGGCTAGTCACGGCCAGTCTTGACTTCCTGGCATGCCAGTTCTTGCTGAGCCCAGCCGGTTCGAGTTCGAAAAAGTCCTGAGCGGTTGAAACTTAACTTGGTCTGATGCCCTGACAAGACCATGCAGACTGAAGAGAAATGCTTTTCTCCTATCTTGACTCGGGCATGAGTTGCACGTTGCCTGTACAGAATGCCCCGCACCCCAAACCCGAGAAGCCCCACATGGAGCCTTGCGGCGTAGCAGCCTTTCGCCACATCTGAGCCTCCGCCTGGAAAAGCGGACGCTCACGACGAGTTGCGTGGCCCAGTTCTGGCTCTCCACGGGCTCTGCGTGTGGCGAACACTCCCCATATAGGGCCCCGCACAACGTCGGAAAAGTCGGGTCTTCACGAGCCGCGTACAGTAGCGGTTGCTACGGTGCTCCCAACGAGGGGAAGCTGGTAAGGGCTCCACTCGAGCATCTGTGTGACCAACGTACCAAGCTACTGCCTACTGCTAAAACACACGCTGTGAGTCTCGCAGTCTCGAGTCGCCATTAAACGATTTGTGACTTCTGGCAGAGCCACTCATTGTCTGAGCTGCCTGCACGGTGCCTCGACATCAAAACAAGATAGGCATGCTGGATGACCAGTGCCCAGCTGCCCGCAGCTGCCCTGAGTCGACGGCGGAGTCAGGCGGTCTGATGGCGCCGCAAAGGAGGACAGCCGCGTCGGTCGCCACGCCTTCAGGAAAAACAGGCTTTAAAAAGCTTTCTACGGTCAACTACGCTGAAACACGGCTTCGTGTGGGGGCATGCAAGGGCTTGGCGGCTTGACGTTGACAGCCCTGTGGGGAAATTGAGCCTCTTTCGTTCGCGGGCGCCGCCACTGCGTGGCCGCATCTGGGCTGCAGTGTTTGAGAGTTTGGTTTGAGAGAGGACACTTTGATTTAGAATTTAGAAACCCCTTTCTGAGATGCAAGCCAGCTCGAGGGCCTCCTTATCGTCACCGCTTGGGGACTTCCTTGATGCGCCGAAGAAGGGCCGGGTCGGGTAGGCTGACAGGAGCCGAGCCTGGGCCCCGGCAGCGAAGGCAAGGCACCCTGGCAGCACAAGGCCCAGGCCTCTTTAAGCGAAGATGCGGAATGGAAAGAGACAGACAGAACTCACAGATACTCAGAGTTTACACACTTTCGTGTCACTTTTGACCCAAAAAGAAAAGGGGGGCACAAAAAGCCTCCTTGTCCTTGCCTTCGTCACCGCTCTCCCAAGTCGGGCCGTGGCCGCATCGTCCCGGCTCAGTGCTCGCCGGAGTGCCTCTGTCTGGACGAAAGTCTTCCCACTGAGACTTCCTAAACATATTATGGGGGAAAAAATATTTTTCCCCCCAAAAAAGAAGTTTAGTCCATTTTAGTCCTGAAGTCCTGGGAGCTTCGCCCGCCTTGGACAGCTCCAGCTGACACGAGTGCGTAAAGCCGGCAAAAGCCATGGCCTCAGGGGTCCGAGACTGGAGCGAGAGTGGCGGGACTAGAATTAGGGCAATTCGGGCCTGAAAGCGATAAGCCAACCGTGATTCCGGGCCGGGAACGGAGATTTGACATTGGAGGCGCAAGGGTCCGGGTCCGGGCCACGGTTCCCTCTGGCCGCTTTTTGCTGGGCTCCTGGCCTGCTGCGACTGAGTGAGCCGACGCTCCTCTCTCTTCGGGGTGGAAGAAACGTACACATGCCTCTCATCATCCGAAGAAGCTCTCACCCCCCCCCCTCTCCTCCAGCGGCCAGGCACCGGAAAGCCTCTCCATGCTCTGACCTGGGCATGGCTCTTGAGGACGAAGCAGCGATGAGTGGGGTGACTGAGGTTCCAACCCCCGGAGAGAGTCGGCAGTAGAACCCGCACAAGCTTCTCGGACCTCCGTCAGCCACCGTCAGCGATTTAGATGTCAAGCCACCTGCTGTAGTCTCTTCTCGCACAGTGTTGCTATACCCTCCTGGGATTTCGAGCGCAACCTGGTGGCCACGAAACCCTTCGACCCCGCAAGCCCTCAGCCCTGAACCCTGAACCTCCATGCCCCTGAAGCCCGAAGTCAAGTGCCTCAAGCTGTCAAGCACATCCCCCAACCCCGAAACCCGAATACTTCCCTGGGCCTGGGTCGGAGATCCAAGCTGCCGAGCACCAGCGTCAGCTCGTTCTGGGAGGAGTTCAGCACAATGCTGGCGGAATGCCTTGACAACCTGAAAACCTCCACTCCTGTTGAGCTTCTTCAGATGTCGGACCCCCTTGCTGCATAATCCATGTTTGCAGAGAGGGGCTTGTCGCTGATCTGCGTGCTGCAAGCAGAACAGAACAGAACAGAACAGAACAGAGCGGGACACCTTTCATCTTCCAACGGTCTAAGCTCGCAGCCCTCAAGGCCTCCCATGAAAACCCCAAACCCCAAAGCCTTCCAGGACCTTCTAACAAAGCTTTATAGCATTTCAGCATTGCAGGTGCCGCTGGCACTGCACCCTTTCCATGTTGAGGTCTCCTTATCGAGACTGATAACAAGTGTCACAAGATGTAGGCGTAGCATTAAGGGGTCAGTGAGGGTGTTTTCTAGGCTACCTTGTTCATACTGGTCCTAACGTTGCTACACTATGAGCAGGCCCAAAAATCAAACTTACTCGATAGACTAAATATATCACGCCAAAAACCTTAAAGTTTCAAGTTCTCCCACTGGCTAAGTAAGTTTATGGTTTAGGAGCCGTTCCAAGCTGAATCTTTACAAGGACTTGCCGACCCTTTTGTGGTGATTGGGCGCCTTCGAAACTTGGGACGAAGCTTTCTCCATGCTGTTCTCGGAAGATGTGGGCCAGCATCATGATGCATCAGTTCGGGGGTCCTGCCTCTGTGAGCGGCAACGTGGGGCCGGAGCGTGCCGTTCACAGCACCAAGTCACAAAGGTCTAAGCCGGGGCTCCGAAGCGAGAACGTGTCAAAGCGACCCCAATGTGTAGGGGATGGTGCTATCTCCACCTCCTCCCCCCTTTCCAATACCGGTGCCGGGCCTGCAATGCGGCAGCAAAACTCTCGACACGGCTCTGAGAGAGCGGACTCCGCCCCATCTCGACCTGCGCGCTTTCTTCCCAGAAGGGGATCTCGAGTTTAGATGAGTTGAGAGTTGATGGGATTGGGCTTCAGGGGTTTCGGGCCACCTCATGGCGCATGGCCGCCAAGCCAACGGTCAGGTGCGATGGCGTTGCAGGCCTGGCTCAGCGTCACAGAATCCCGTGCACATCTTCGAGACCCAGAAACTCGAGCAAATCCTGGTTGCCAAACACAGAAACGAGGAATGTCAGCTTAGGGCACGGCGGATCCCTGCAGCCGTGGACGTCGATGTGGAGCAAAGGCCGCAAGTGCCCCTCCTCCGTCACGCAGAAAATCACGGAAAGACAAGCTGCTGCATCCCGTCCTTAGCATGGCGCCACTTGTCCGCAAACCTGGCTCAGCGGGAGGATGCAAGGTGTTTACCGAGCAGCGGCTGGTGGGGCCTCGCCATTTGGCGAAACCACGGATTCTGCGCCACCTCCTCGTTCAGCAAGTAGTTGCTGCCACGGGAAGGGGGGTGCGAAATCGCCGCACTCGCCGCGGAATTTGGGCACTGAGTGCACTGAGTGCTGCACGGATCTCGATTGCAAGGCTCCAGGAAACTGCTGAAATCCTCGGCCTGGCATCAGGGGTGGCTCTCCGTCCTGTTTTTGGGGCAGTTCCGTTTAGCCAAGTGGCCTCGCATCGAAGGCGGGCCAGGCACCACTGCAGCTCGGACCTCTGACTCCGAGTGCAAAGCACGCTTTTTGGAAGCCGCTTGACCGGAGTGCCTCTTTTGCTCGGCCCTGCTCCAGGACAAGGACGTCCCACCTTTTGGAGTGAAAGCAGAGATCCGGGCTTCTGCTGATGGTCCGAGAGCCCGAGGCCCTGGCCAAGATGTCTCGCCATCCGCTGGGCGATCAGAGTGGTGTACTCCTCATTCCAAGGTACCGACGCTGAAAAAACCACGGAACCGTCTACGCAGAAGAGAACTCCTCCATCATGTGAGGCGGCTGGCCGTCCCTCCGGAGGTAGATGTTGTGGGGAGCCTTGGCTTTTTGTTGCCCCGGCCTCACGTCGGATCCCCTCTCTTCAGGCCGCAGGCAGTGAGGAGAATCGGCTGGTTGCCCTCCACGGAAACCTCGATGCGCTGCCGCGCGCGGACCTGAGGACACAGCGAAAACGCTCTCAGCCGCTGCGCCTAAGCCTCGAGACCTCGCTGAGATGCGCCTCGAGCTGCTCGGCCAGCCAAACCATGGCATCTGCCTGTGCGGCGCGGCGCGGCGCGGCGCGACGGCTCAAGGGTTTCCACGTCCCGCCCCTTGCCTTCAAGGCCCGACACCCCCCCTCCTCGAGCATCTGGTTGAGCCGGCACCTCAAAAGCAGAGAGCTTTTCCCAAACTCGAATTAAGTCTTTCTTGCTACCGGGAGGCTTCCCGGCACTCCGGTCGTTCAATGCGGTCAGGAGGGCCTGGGAGAGATCACACGCGGGCTTCAAAACCGCAAAGCCGCTTCACCCCCCCCCCCAACCCTGCCCTTCTCACCTGCGCGGAGCAGATCCCGCATTGAACCAGCCTGTGCCGGGACGAAGGTCTCTGTCCCTCGAGTCCCCATCTGCAAGAAGCCTCTGGTAGGCTGCATCCCGGTCGTCGCGAGACCACTTCAGCTGCATGCTGTCCTCCAAGACTCTCCAGAACCGAACCGAAGCGCCGATTTTGGCCCGGTCCGCCTCGAGCTCCTCCAGCGCCAGGGCCTGTTCGGCCAGGGCCTAGGTTTGTCAGCCGGCAGAGGTTTCTTTATAAGTAGCATGAGAGTGCGGTGAGTGCGGTTGCGCTTCTCACGCCGAGTGGCCACGAGCTCTTCGGGCTCGGCGGGGAGCGCCTCCGGACCTCCAAGGGACTGCGCTTGGCCCCCCTTTTCCCCCCTCCGCTCCCTCCGGCGCTCCGGCGGCCGCTCAGGAACAATTCGGGCCAGCCTGGTGGGCCTGGCTGCGAGCTCGTGGAGTATCCTGCGCAAGCTCCAGGTGGTGACTTCGCGCACACCTGCGTGCGTCTGTTTCAGCAACTCGTCCCTCGTCCTCCACCAGGCGCTCGTCGCAGCATCTCGAGGATATCCTGACCGCAAGGCAACAACCAAGGAAGCTGGCCCAACTCTTCTTTGCAGCCTTGGTAAGCTGGGTGAGCCCACCGCTCCTCCTGAGAGCGAGAAGGAGACTTGGAAAGGCTTCTGCGGCTCCCGCCAGCTCTTTCATCACTTGCCTGATCAAGGGCTCCAGCGACGGGGCATCGCGCAGCAGCGTGTCTTGGACCGGTGAGGCCTCAGAAAGGGCCAGAAGATCGCCAGTGAAGCAAGGCCTCGCTTCACCGGCCTCGAAGGGCACATGAGACTGCGCCCGTCCCGCGATGGGTGCCATGGCGCGCTCGCTGCACTGCACGTCCAGGTAACGCGTCGGCACTGAGTCTGAGTGGGATTGTTGGGTTTGGGTGACCGCCGGTGACCGCTCACTGTCACTGCGTCTGTGCAGAACTCCCGGAATGATCCTACGAGCAGCCGGGAGAGGCCACGACATGTCAAGGCTGTCAAGGTGAAGCCGACTGCAGATGCAATGCCTCGCACGATCCCTCACCCCTTTGGTTTGTTGCGGTTCCGACAGCTTCGCTTGGGGTCTTTTGAAAGACGCCGAAGCTCGAGGAGTTGCAGTGCACGCAAGTACGGCTACGGCTACGTCACTATGTTGTTGACTGTTGTCTGTGCTACTATGTTCCATGCAACTCCTCATGGCCTGCGATGAGATTAACCATAACGGGCCGGAAGAACGCCTCCCCCAAGAGTTGTACAGAGCTCTGCTCTTCGTGTCTGCTTGAGGCTTCAGCCGGCCCAAACCACCCCACCCTCGTGGAGCGCAGGAGCTCAAGGTTCGCAAGATCCGAACGAGCTCAGTCATTGGCAGTTTACATCAAAGGCTCGTAGCCTCAGACCTCTGAGATCGCGTTCTGCGTCACCTCGGCTGCGGCTGGTGAGGCGTGGCAGCAGAAGGCTGTGAAGGTGAAGGCAGTGGGGACCGCCACAGGTCTCCGACTGCATGCCATAGCCATAACCACAACCGCCACAGCCACAGCCAGGGCCAGCTCCCCAGGCCTTGGCAGAGCCGCCGCAACATGGCGACGCAAAAACGCTTCACGAGCTATGGCGACTGATCTATGTCAAGCATGTGCACGGGCACTCTGCGCCCACTTCAGCGGGCGCTGCGAAACTCCAACTCCAACGCGTGCGTGGGTCAGCGGCATGCGCTGGGAAGACACGGTAGCAACAAGGCTCGCGAGAGTTGTCACTAGTGAGACTTGGAGCTGGTTGGAGCCGACGTGTTGTGCTGGCCTCTGAGTCTAAGCTGCGAGCACCCACCTGCGTTGGCCTCAGCGCAGTCTGCATCACATCCGCTCCGGCAGAATTTCGTCAAGACCCTCCCCCTGCTGCAGAGTCCCCTGCGGTGCCATCGTTTGTTGTGGGGCGCCCCACATTCCATTTCCCTGTCAGGCACGGCACACGGCACATCATCTTTCGTTGCATCGTGCAGCAGATCCCCGCGCACAGAAGAGAAAAGCTTATCCACTGAAAAAAATGCCAACCGGGTAGAGGCGTTGCTCTTAGGAGGACCACCCAGTGCCACCCGGTGCGATCTCTGCCGAGCATTGCGTGTGGCAGAGCTGGCGCTGAGAGCGCGGCCGCTGCTGGCCCTGGCCTAACGGCACAGGAGGAGAATAGGAGGAGGGGCCCACCGTACCATGCATGCATGGGCTTGGGTTCTCTCCGCACCCATATAAGGCAAGCACATCTGCGCGTAGCCACTGGCCTCAGCGCAAGCTCTCTACGAAGCTTACAACTTGTACGTGAGAGTGAGTGAAGTGTGAGTGAGTGAGCGAGTGAGGAGAGTGAATGAGTGATGTCAACTCAGTCACGTGATGGGGGTGGCCCATTGCGCCAACATCTGCAAGCACTACGACGAAGAGTCGGTGAATCGCACGTGTGGTCAAGGGCCCTGGGCCCTTCCTGCAAAAGGCGAATTCGATGAGTCCTCGGCCGCTGCGAGGCCGAAGTCGCTCCCGGAGGGCACCGGCGCCGGCCCGGGCATCGGCCCCGGACCGCCCGGAGCAGCCATCGGCGCTGGCATCCCTCCAAGGCCGAAGTCCCCGCCAGCGCTGTGACCGAAGCCCTCGGACTCGGAAGGAGTGTTGGATTGGAGTACTCTGGGTACTCTAGACTCACGGCATGCACGCCGCTTTCGAATTCCACACCTACAGTTCTTCCGCCCCAGACTCGGTGCCCGACCCCCATCCCAAAGTCGGCTGGGTTCCTGCCCACGTACGCGTGCACACTCCTTGTGCTCGCGGCGTGCAACAGAAGATGGGTACACTATATAGCTCTGTCCGTCTCGATCGTTCCTCTCGATGGTTCCGCAATGAGTACGGCAGTCGCAGTACCAGAGCCGCCGAGGCCCTGACATCTGGCCGCCGTAGCTGTAGCCCACGTAGGTTTGTGTGTAGGCACCGGGTCCCGGCGCACCCGGGCACGGGCTGTAGCCTGAGACCCAGACCGGGCTATTCCCCCAACACCGATGAAACCGACCGAGGCCGTTGCTGTTGACGGGCCTGGACAAAGCCAAAGGCTTGCGAGATGTTGCCAGCCGTGCTCTGCTCTGAGCATCTGGCTGTGGCATGGGGGGTGCGGCTCCATAGCCATTGCAAGCCTTCAAGCTCCCGACAGTGAAGCCGCGAAGCCCTTTCCCGAAATGGCTAAAGACTGCGCCGTCGAACGAATCCGAAGCCCTGAACTCTCCAAGTCCTAACTCTTGGCACGGGGCCGGGGGCGGCCGTGAGGCTGGAGGTCGCGAAGCCGCAGGCCCTCGCGCGGCCCTCGGCCACACAAGTCGCCGCTACACAAGTCGCCGCTCCCCCTCCCACTCCTGGCAGGCACTCAGGCTGTGGCGCTCCTTCCTCCAGCGCTTGCAAGGGAGCCTGCGCCACAGGGTGCAACCCCTTGCAGTGCAAGGAGCACAAGGCCCCGGCCATCTTCACTACACTGGAGTTCAGCTTCGTTGCCGGCACCCAGCCTTTGCTTTTCGCGGTGAGATGCTTCGGCTCTTTGGCTCCATGCCCTGCCTTTCTTGTCTTCCCCAAGCTTCAAAAAGACCTGATCAGAGCTTCAGAGCTCTTCGGCCCACGAGGCCCGGACGAGGCCCGCACGTCGCCGTCAGAAAGAGTAACCTTCTCGGACACGATCACCCGTGCCCTCTTGCAAGGCTTCAAGACTTCAAGCCGGACCAGGAAGCGAAGATTCCGGGACACGGGAGTCGCCTGTACTTCAGCTTCTTGTTGGCGTTCCGGGCTTGGGAGCGCGTGGGCGTGGTGCGCACTTGGGCGCCGTCCTCACATCAGAAAAGAAAGCTCTAAGAAGGGGCGGTTCTTCAATTCTTACTTTCACGCTTCTCTCCGGGAGGCAGCCGACAGCCGAATGTCCTTGTCGTTGCAGACGTAGATCCATTTGTGTCGCTCGCGCACGACGAGGTCGCACGCAACCTCCCAGTGTGTTGACTTGCAGACTCATCCACTCTTTCCGACAGGCCTCAGTTGGACTTGGGACTCTGTTGAACTTCGGCTTGCCTGCTGGCCTGCTGGTCCTTTGTCGCGATTCTCTGGCCCTCCGAATCTAGAAAATGCCTGGTGGCCTTCTTAGTCTTAGCTTGAGGTCCGGGGTCTGGGGGGCTGCCTTGCCGGCGCTGTCGTCCCTCGAGACCCAGCAGCCGTCTATCAGCCTGCGTCACGTTGTACACACGATTGCGGAAGGAAGCTCAGCAGATTTGGGGTAGGCTTGATGGCTTGATTCCGCAACCAGAAGATAAGCGAGAGCCACTCACCGGCCAACGCTTCAGAAACGCATCTGGGCCTGTAGAAGGCCAAGCCAACCGTACGAAGCTCCTCCACCGCCTCAAGGGGAGCTCAGGGAGCTCAGAGAGGCGGCAGATTCGGCCCTCCCCGGCCTCGACGAAGTCGCCTGGACTCAAGGTCTTCTTCGTCGCCCGCCTCCTCGAAAAACACGCGGGGAAGCGACGCTGAGGACCCCAAGTTGACACCTTCCCCGCCTCGAAGGAGCTGAGAGCAAGGGCACCGGATTCTTAGAGACCACGGACACCCAACAGGGCCTGCGTAGAGATCTTCGGAGATCGGAGGCAGAACCCCTCAGACACTCAGGTCACCGCTTGCCATGGAACTTGGGCTCTGCGAAGCCACCGGCCTGGGGGAAAAGAATCGCTCTCTCTGCCCTGGAACCCGCCAGGCCGGGCTCCTGAAAATCGCAGAGGACCGTTTCCCCAGCGCTGGGATCCTTGATGCCGCAATGCACCCTGGCCAGAAAATGGCTCTGTGCAGATCTCATACTCCTGAGGAGTTGCGCTGGTGCAGACGTCAGAATCTTGGAAAACCGACCTCAGCTCGCCGAGCCAGCCCTCGATGCGGCGCTGATCTTCCACCTGCATCTTGCGAGCACACAGCGCTCGCTTCTCTCGCCTTGCTATGCCGTCCGGTTTTCGTCCGCCTTGTAGTAGCGCGCCCAGTTCTCCCCGAAAGGAGAGGGGACTAGAACCTGTACCTGCAAAGGCGGCAGGGGGGCCCGCCCAGTACCGTGGGGGGAAGGCTCCCAACCGGAGCCCAGCCCTGCGCCTTGCGGATCACCTCCACCACGGTGCCCGCCAGCCTGGGAAAGGGAGAGAGAAAGAGTCGGAGTCGGAGCTTGAGACTCATTACGAGAGGAGGAGCCCCCCAAGAAAAAGGATCCCACAGACCCCTTTGAGTTACAATGAGTCGTAGAGAGAGCTGCCAGGTGCCTACACGTCGAGTCGCAGTCCGTTTCTGGGCTCCGGTCAGCTCGGGAGCCCCGGTGACGGCGCCGAAGGCAAAGGGCGCCGGAAGGATTTTCACCTCCGAAACACCGAAAAAAGAAAAGCCTCCAATGCCTCCTCCAGGAGTCTACAGCGAGGCTCAATGAAGAGGCAGGCAGATAGAGAGGTAGACAGATATACAGGCAACTGACACGTATCTAGAAAGGAAGACGTCTGTGTGTGTGCGCGGGGCTACAGCGCAGCCGCCCCTCGGGCTCCTCTTCGAGTCCCTGGCCGGATTTTGCAGTCGAGGATCCAGCATCATCTTGGTGCCCTGCGGTTGCTAAGCCAGCCAGCGTTCGTTCAGGTGTCAATCCTGATCATGCTTCCATGCTTCTGGCGCTTTCTCGCTTGACCTTGGGGGAAGATAAGGACAAGCCCTAAGCAACAGTATCTTCACTACGACTCCCACGGACCCCGGAAAAGCCCTCTGGCCTTGGCCACCTTGCCCTCGTCGCTGACTTCAGACAACTGCCTAGGTCTGAGAGGGCCTAGGGCCGTTCAGGGGCCGTTTCGGGCCCTTTACGATCACCCTCGTCTGCGCTTTCTCTGTCGAGGTCTGCCTGCCATGTCCATGCTGCCAACCCATCGGCCAGCCCAAACCATGATGACGTCCATGCCCATACATTGGCCAGCGCATCCATGCCCAAACCATTAATCAACATTATTCTTTCCGCGCAGAAACGTTGTTTTTGGAATTTTTCCTGCACATACTCATCATAACGGCTACGCCATGTTGAACAGTGCTAACATGCAAAAGTACTGCCTTGCTCTTCCAACAGTCCTCGAAGCCGGGGTTAAAGAACACATTGGGCAGAACCTGGCCTGAAGCCTCCATCCCGTCCGACAGCTGCACTTCCATGTCAAAATCAACAAATTTGGCCGCGTAGAAACATCGTTGCTTGCGTTTTTTTGCACCGCATATCTATCATCATAACGGTTATGCTAACATGCGAAAGTATCGGCCCTGCCAAGCTTTTCACACTTCGTTCGAAGACAAACTTCAGCAAACGCCCTTGATCCACCCTTTGTATAGGGTTGAAGGCAGGGATGTGTCAGGTGCACTCGCAAGGGTGCAACCGAACGCGCGAGCACCGCAGGCTGGTGCGACTGCAGACCAGCACGAGCATCCAGCAACTGAGCTCGAGACCGTACAGTGACAGGCGGGCCCTTCGCGTTCGCCATTCTGCGGAGCAAAGGATGTGGTCTTCGGGGGGACCGAAATGAAAACCGCAAGAGACGTGGAGGCCTCTCCGACTTCTCCAACACCCAGCCCCGGCCATCCATCAAGCAAAGCCTGAGCTGCTGAGTAGCACCCTGCTTGCAAGACGGCACTTGCTGCCTCAAAATGCGTGCGCCAAGGTCTGCACCACAGCTTTTGGCCCAGCAGCCCGCGTTCGCAGATCCTCACGCAGGAGCGGCCAGCACCCCTCGAGCTCTACAGTCGCCAAGCAAAGATATTCGGGCTGTGCTAGTAAGCCCCACCTGACCAGCTCGCCCGGCTGCACTGCCTGGTACTTCCAAGTGCAGCGCATAAGAAGAATGCACACGCCGTAAGGACCCCGTTCAAGAGTCAGAAAGCCGGAGTGATGAAAGACACAGGACTTCCAACCAAGGCATAGTATAGCTCGGTCTCCCTTTCTCTGTCTTACCTACAAGTACCTACCCACAATCAATCAATCAACCTACCTACCGACCTACCTATCCACCTATCTATTAATCTACCGATCTATCTATCGATCTCTCTCTCTACACACTTCATTCTGGAGTGAAAGCTTTGCCGAGGCAAGCTGAAGGAGCCTCCTGCACTGGCTTGCAGTTCTTACGCGATGCTTCGCCATTCTTTTACCAGACCCGCGAAGGGCCCGCAATCCGAGGCAGTCCGACCACGTCCTTTAACGAATTCCATTCGCAGTGACACTGTAACCGCGAGTCTCGAAGTGCCGAAACTGCCTGGCATCTACTGTAACTCTGGGAGCCAGCAGTGAAAGGGATGCTGCGATGCTCTTTGCGTGCACTCGGGCCGAGACTCGAAAGGTGGTCGAACTGGGCCGCAGATCTCTAGAGACTATCTTGAGAGATGCAAAACTGATTTGAAGGGGTGGCGAGACCGACAAGAAAAAGGTCGTCCTGCACAAGCCTCTCCAGCAAAGGATTCAAAGCTGATGCGTCTATGCCGAACAGGAGCTTAGGCTCGCCACCGCAGAGCGCGCTGCTTGGCAGCGGGCCATTCTTTCGCGTTAGACTTTCAGGGGACCGCAGAGGCTTCCGAAACAGGCTCCCTCCTGCACTGACAGGGCAAGTCCTTTAATTCTTTTGCGGATCCCTGGTTTGCCCCTCTGCCGGTCCCGTGAAGAAAGGTGGAAATTCACTGTAGACCTCGGAGGGTCTGGCGAGGAAAAGGGGGGTGCGGGCATCACCTTCAGCGAGCCACTTCAGGCACTGAAAGCAGATCTCCGTACTGACGTGGCAGCACCGTGCGAGCTTAGCCACAAAGGGCGTTAAAGTGCTGCCGAAGGGAAGCCCTTTCGGAGATTTGAGGAATGTCTTTGAGTGTCTTTGGGACTCCTATGACCTTTCCCTCGCGTCTTGCTTGCTCTCTCTCTTCCCGGGCTCGCCCTTAGCTTGTTTAAATCAACCACACAGCCACACGTCTGTCATTTCTGGGTGTTCAACGGCCCCCCGGCAATTGGACATGATTCTGTTTGAAGGGGATTTTTCTAAAGAGAACACCTTGCTTCATCGCATGCACCTGGCCGGAGGTACCGATGGGTATCACTTCGGGAGGCAGCCGGCCTTATACCGACTTCTGCCTCTCTCTCGCGGAACTCTTAGACTTCTTAAGATGATTTTCATTCTTCTAAAGCGTACAGCTTTTGACGACGCAGTAGAGATAAAAAGGATCTCTTGGAAGACCGCTGCTCGTGTGGCGCCTTCCCACTTGCAAGCTTTTCACGGATTGGCAGCGGTGCCGCCTGTGCCCGGAGCAAGCCCCAGAACGCTGAAAGCATTGACTTCAAGCGCGGCTGAAGAGTCGCACCGCAGAAATCTAGCAAAGAATGTGGTCTTGGGCTGTGGACATGCTCCATAAGTGCTGCATTACTCCAAGGCTTCCTTCGATATCTGACGCTGTCTGAAGGAAACCCTGGATCCTGCGGTATTTCAGTGAGACGGGGAGAGGTCTCCGCTCAGTCATTCCTTGCTGCCGGCCCGGGTGGCCTCGGTTCGAAACAAGCATCTGAATTTCGCGTGTAGCTGGGTAGGCGAATAAGTAGATACATAGATGAATAGATGAGTAGGCTCAGTAAACAGGTAGACAGATGTTGGCATACTGAGATACTAGGACCGACTAGGACATGACAACAAACTGGTGCAAAGAGAGAATCAAAGAGACAGAGGACACTGCACCCAACCCGGGCTCCGGCCTCGTCGTTGGAGGTTTTGGAGCTCCTTCTTGGGGGCGTTTAGGGCTTGGAATTGTGATTTACGTACCTTCAAACTTCAAGAACCTATACCCAAGCAGAGTTTCGACTGATCAAGTGCCTCTCGTAAAGGAAAGGGCCCCACGCAGCTCCATGCTTAGCCGCAGCACCGAGGGCCCAAACCAACTAGCGCAATTTGCACCGTGTGAACGGCGCAAACACACACGGAATGCATGCCGGAGAACTGGCGAAGACAAGCACAGGACACAGCTAAAAGCAGTACATGCGGCAGGGTTTTGGAAGGGGACTCCTACCCTAAACCCCGCATGCCCCAAACTCTGAACCCTTGAAGTTTTGGGATTCAGGCATCCTCATGGCCAACACCTTGAGTGGCGGGGGTCCTGGCGATGACGTCTTCTCGGCCATCCTTGCTGCCGGGGGTCGTCATCCGACCCCATGCCTCGAAGTCTGGAAGAGCTGGACTCTTAAGGACTTTATAGTCCTAGCTGAAGTGACCATGAACAAAATCACAGTTCATAAGGAGAGCCCGGTGAAGGACCAGCTCCGGGCTCCCCGCGCTGTTCCGGCCTTCCAGCTCCATCCTGCGGCGGAGCGGCGGGGCGTGGGCGCTGTGAGTGCTGAGATCTCGTTCGTCCGGGCCTGTTCCATGCAGTGCTGTTCTTGCTGACCGTCCTGGCGCGGCCAACTCGGCGCTGCTCAACTTCAGAGACAAGAGGAAGCATGCTTTCCCTTACCAGCTCCGCGGGTTTATGTGGATCCACTCCATCCAACCAAAAAGGTGCAGACAGTGTAGACATGTAGAACCCATGGCGACCTTCGAACGTCGAGCCCGAAGCTTACATTTTAATATTAAATCGGCTTTTGTCTTCTTTCCATTGCTTCTTTGTACATCCATTACGCTACATCTGATCCCTTGGAAATGAGTTCAAGAGAAAGAGGAAAGACACATAAAAGGAAAGGAATTGATGAAGGAAAGGAACTAAACACAATGAAAACTCCGCCACTTCCCAAAGTCCAAATTAAGAAAGTGAACACGCATTTCGTTCACTCCTTTCTCGCGTTTGTTTCACTCATTCATTTGGGTCCATTGTCCACTCCTCACACAAGACTATCCCTGAGATGTGGGAACGTAGTGGTAGTTGATTAGTTACTGATAGAATGATAAGGGTAGTGAAAGTGCTCCCTCTTGTTGGCTCTGGAATCCATTTCTCGTTTCTCTTTAACCAAACTAACAGGGAACTCCTTGAACTTTGGGACCGCTGCTCTGAATTCACTGCACCATGCCAGCAGGGCCGCACGAGCTTCCGGATGGGCAGCGAAGTGCCACGAGACTCGGAGGGGGCTTGCTGGACTGGAAGCCAGAAATGGAAGTCCGAGGCGTGGGCTTGATACTTGCGCTGGGTCCACAGCACCTCACCGCAGCGGAGAGTCCAAGAAAGGCCCGAAAAAAAGCCACGGGGAGAGCCCGCAGCCTGCATGATGTCGTTCATGGCGACCACGTCCAGCCACTCGTCTGCCTCATGGCAGTGGCAGCCACGAGGCGAAAGAGGCGGACACAGGCGGACACAGGCGGACACAGCGCTCCAAGCTTCCGAGCCTCCACCTCGTCGTCGGAGTAGACGACCTCAACGTTGGTCTCGGTCGGCTCCTCTCACCGAAGTTCACTCCCGTGGACTCGGTTCCAGTATTTGCGAACTGGAGCAGCCTCCTCGCAAGGCTTGCGACGGTGGAAGACCCGGTCGCCACCAAACTTGATGAGGAAGGCCTGAAGAGACAGATCTCCCCTGACCAAAAGCATCCGTCGTGGAGTCAGGAAGAAGCTTTTGGACGTTCTGGGGCCCCATCCACCAACGCCGAGGCCACAGACAACAGTGCGCCCATCTTCGCCTTGCGCTTCGCACCCCAGCCCCAGTCCGCGAATTCAGTAACCCATCACTTCCCAGCGACACTCTGACAATCAGCTGCTCAGCGCTGCCTGACTCTGGAGGCCCTTGTCGGTGAAGGCCTCGCCGGGCACGACACGCTCCATGGCGTGGCTGGCTACCGGACAGCCACGTCGGGCCTCGTTGGAGACGAAGAGTGCCACGGTGAGCCCGACCTGAGAAAAATTCGCTGGCGCTCTTTCGGCGCCTCTCGGGGCCTCTCGTGCTCTGAGCCAGCGGCCCCGCCGAGCGCCGACATCGAAAAGAGGTCCACCACCGTCAAGCCTCAACGAAAAGCCGCGCAGCGCACAGCAGACTCGTAATCCTCAGCCGGCACCCCCTGCCTACAGGGAGGAGGAAGCCCATGCAATGGGCGGACAAGGAGAAGAAGACGATGCCGAGGGTCTTCCCGGCCTCAGGCAATTCCCGGGCTCCCTTTCTTGTGCAGCGGCAGCTCGCCGGGACGTGGGCGATGAGGGCGATGACCGTGGCCCAGGTCAGCGAACCGAGGCCTCCGACTTTGACCTCAGACCCGAGCCGCAGACTGGGCGGCTTGCCTTGCCGCCTCTCCGAGGCGCAGGCCCCGGCATTGGCCAGGCCGAAGAAGAACATTCCGAAGTCCTAAGGACCGGAGGCAAAGGAGGGATTCAGGCCATGAAGGACGAGATCCCTCTGAAACAGGGGGTGCTGGGCTCCATCGGAGGGCCCAGGTCGCTGGGGCCCCGTCTACGAAGAGCTTCATGTGATGCTCGAAAGCGTGTAGTGGGGCACCTTTGTGCCAACACATCGGCGACGGGAAATGACAGCAAAATGCGCCTGCAAGATCTCTAAGGTCCCAGCTCTGTCGAGCCATGAATTCTTGAGCTGCTCGTATCAGCATTTCTCGGAGCAGTGATTGGGAGGCTTTGGCAGAGTTTGTCATGGGTTCGGCAGGGCCTTACGGCTATTCACCACAGGCTTTTTGTATTTGCATCGAGTTGAACTGGCCAGTTCCCTCGCTCTAATGGAACAGGAGGCTGGCTCGCTCATCACATAAGCGTCCTCTGCTGAGAACTGGACCGCTCTTATTGTGCGGAATGAGGTCGCGCACCTTGGCCACCTTCAAGACTCAAGGGCAACGCGAAGAAGCAGGGCAACGTAACCGGTCCGATGAACCCTCAAAGACTAAACCACCAAAGCCCTTCCCACGTCAAACGAATGCCGACCTGGCTCTTCGCGTGGCTCACGTGGTCATCCCCTCCGCCATGGGCATGGTGTGCAGGCATAAAGGGCACCTTGTCTCGAGCAGGCTACTGCGATGCACTCCCCACATAACCTCATGTGGAATTGACATTGGAGGTAAGTTTAAGGTCTTGGCGATGAAGACTAGCGCGAGGGCAGGATGCACCTGTGAGGAGCATTGCTTGCGGCGAGTGAGTAGGGGCTAGCGGCTCACGGTTGCGACGAGCCTGCGCCAGGATCAAGCCCAACCAGGCAATGGGCCCGGCGATGAAGACGTAGGCAGACCAGAAGCGCACCTTTGCCTGGCGGTGTTTGGAGGCAGAGCTGTCTTCCCGCCGTCCTTGAAGCTTGGGCGCGGGCCATTCGCAGCAAGAACGCGACAACTGCACCGACCACCACGAGCAGTAGCCTGGTAGGAGTACCCGCTCCCTCTGAGCACAGAAAAAGGCTGTAGAAGTGTGCAAAATGTGAGGAGATGAGGTCCGAACCACACCGGCTCCACCGGGTGTGCTGGGTTGGGGTACGCGATGGCGATGATAGCCTGAACAAAGGGACAAAAGGGGGGGTTCCGGAAGCTTCGCTTTTCCGAGGCTCCGGCCATGCCGAGCGCATCGTCCGCGATCGCAAGTAGCAAGAGATAGTTAATTGCAGGGTGGCCGGCACCGAAGATCAAGATTGCAAACCTCGGAACTACTCAAGCACCATGTGATGCAAAGACAGAGAGTTGCAAAGCAACGCAGACCCTTTGAAAGCTACAGTCCTGTGACGAGGAACATCCAGGCCAGGGAGATGTCCGTGGCCGTGGGAACTCCCCAGCCTCAGGCACTCGGCCCCGCCACGAGGCCCAAAGGAGGGACCGGCGAAGACCGGTCTGCGCCCTGAGAACCGCGCCATTGATGATGTCTGCGAGAGTACAGTCTACCATGACCATTGGCACCTGCAGGGCAGCCGTGGCCCTTGCAGTCTTCCACTGTTCGGGACAGTAACCCCGTCGCTCCTCTGCATCGGAGCCCGCAAGGAGCCGGTGCGAGGCGTCTGGCAGAGCTATGCCCGCAGCAAAGTTCAATGCCTTTCTTTGGTGGGGCCCGAGGCCTGCAACATCACTGGCAGGATGCTGGCACTGCATGCCATTGAAGGAGCCCAGGCTGTCCATGATGAGAACGCACACCACCTGAGAGCTTCACGTGAGCATGGACCGCGCCTGCCTAAAGTCGCTATTGCTTCTGTTGCTGAGGTTCCGGCGTAGGTGGCTACCGGGCCCAAGACGCCACCGAGGGTGGCCATCAATGGGTTCGTCGCCCGTCGAAGCGGGCTCAAGGAGCCGCCCGGCAGAAGTGCCTGGGAAGTAGGCCCCCACCACCAGGCACGCTCTGCTACGTCTGCCATGCTCCGCCATGCTATGCTACGCTCTACTCGGCCTCCGTCACCTCTTTGATGGCCAGGCCAAAGAAGAAGCACATGAAAATGTCGTTGATCAGGAAGTGCAAACTCGCCTTGCCAGCGTGCGACTAGTAGCAACCTCTTGCTCAGGGATCCAAGGACGGAACGTCGTGGCCGAGAATTTGCCATCCCGGGATGATTGCATCATGCGTCACCTCATGCGAAAGCCCTATCAACTCCGGACAACGAGCTCCCTCCTCTCCCTCTTCAGCCCTCTCCTGCCCTCTCCCTTCAGAGATGCAAAGAGCTCGGGCCCTAGCTGTCCAGTACGAGTCCTCGGCCGTGTTCTTCCAGACCATGGCAACGATCACGCCAGTGACGAGCGGCAGCGCATACTTCCTCAGGGCTTTGCACAGACTGGCAAGTAACAGAAACGTAGTTCGCTCGAAAGACGCAGATCTCGACGAACAGGCTTTACAAGTACGAGGAAAATAAACGTGTGGGAGAATGAGAAAAGGGTGTCCAACTATCGGAGCTGCGGCCACGCGGCTGCAGCACACCCACGGCCCGCCAGACGTGTTTTTGCAGCGACGGCAGCTCTTCTGTGTCGTCGCCCGGACCGTGCTTGTGCATGTGGTCGAAGCCCACATCGCTCTTTACCTGGGAGCGGTCGCCTACGAGGGTGGCCTGTCGAACGGCCCGGACCTTACAGCTCTGAGGCTCAAGCACTGGTGATGACGTTGCCAGCCTTGCGACATCGGAGGTGCAGTGGTCGTAACTTGTAAGCAGAAGCCTGCGACCACTCCCAATACTGCATATTAAAAGGCCCCCCTAATAGACTCGAAACGAGTTTTCTGGACACGTCGAAGATCCACTAGGCCAATAGTAGAGTCTGTTTGGCACTATTCGCCATTAGGTCATTTTTCGTCCTGGAAGCCTTTATGGTACATAAGAAGCTTGCCTCTACAAGGGGATTTTCTTGCGGTTTCGGTGAATGAGTGTAGCATGTAGGGACGAGAGCAGGGCTTAGGATGAGGGCAGGACTGCAGGCAGCGTCCGAAAGGCTGCCGTTTCTACAGCGAGCATGGGCCCAGAAAGTGTGAGCTGAAGTGTTTTCCCAGCCTTCCCCCGTCCCTCTGCCACTGACTTGCTGTGTAGCTTGAGCTTTGATGCTAGGGGGGGTGGCTGTGGGCTGGCTGAACATGGAGACAAGATGAGGCTGTCGATTGCCAAGCTTCGTAAGAGCTGCGAAGTCGGAAGCGAAAAGGCGCGCCTCGTCCATGGAGGGCCGTCGCTTCATCCGCACCGACTTCGGTGACTGCGGCACCGCGCCCTGTTGATGAAAGAGACTGCTGCTGCGGCCCCCGCCCGCTCCTCTCCGCTTTCTCCGCTTGCGCGCCTTCGGGGAGAGCAGGACGTCATCTTCAAAGTTCCGCCGAGAGTGCACGTGTGCGTGGGGCAACCTTGGACACGGAGACACCACGAAGCCGCCGTTTGTCTGAAGAATCTCCCTTTCGCCGCGCGGGCCAGGCCCCCCAGGCCCCTGGCAGCACGATCTCCCCCAGTCTGCTATCGAAGGCCGCCACGAAGGCGGAGGCGTCCTTTGCCCGGGCCATCTTGAGGATCAGGTCCTGGCAAGTCACGAAGCCGAGCGCTTCATGCTGAAGGCCCCTCCCTCTCTCTCTCTGCCTCGTCGACTGCAAGGGCCGCCAAGCTCTCGCTGAGCTCCGTGAGGTCATTCTCCCGGTCACTGGCGCACGCTTAGAGGCTAGCGGGCTAGCGTGATTCTCTGACACCGTCTCTACAGAAAGCCGTTGCCTTCAATCCGAAGTGAGACAGGGAACTACCTCCGAACCGCCATGGCCCCTGCAGGGCCTGTGGCACGCCAGCACGATCAAGAATCTCACCTCAGCAAGAGTATAAACTCCGACCAAACGGCGCTTGCCGGTGTAACGCTATCCGAAAGTCACTTCGAGTTTTCTTTATCGGCCTTGCACCCTCAGGCTTCAGTCTACCATGCAGTGGGCCCAATTCCGAAGGCCGACGGCCAAAGCTGAACACGGCGGAGCTGTTTAACAGTTGGGTGAAGCGCCCTTGGTGGATTACACAGAGAAATCCTTCCCTAAGCGGTTAACGGTTGTCCACAACGTGTCAAGGAATCACAGGCTGCTGGCAAAAAAAATCATGACGGTTGGCAACAACCACCAATGTCCTCCGCAAACGGACATGCTTGGGTATTGACTCGGTATTGATCATCACCTTCTCGGCGCGAGATGCGCGCTGTGTGGGCTGACGAGATCATGCAAGTGTCTGCAAAATGCAACGGCATGTGGCCGGAGGTCCGCCGCATTACGGTGAGGTTGCTGCGGATGCGGGGATGGAGGCCCCTCGGTGACACGGAATCCAACGCCGGAGCGAGAAGGGCAGGCAGGGATTCCAGAGACGATCCTGACATCCTGAAAGGATGACCTTGCAAAGTGAACCCCACCCACATCTTCAAGACAGCCAAAACCCTTAGTCTTTGGGGCCATAAGCCTTGAAGAACAAGGTCCTTAGAGCCTGACACCTAGGTAAGTTACCGCACGCTTTTGTGCGGGTTTTGCGGTTTGGAGGCTTTCGCTGTGGATTCTCGGACTTTACTTAACTTTACTTGGGGAAGGGGGGTGGGGGGTGAGGTTGGGGGAAGGCTGATTTCGTTCTGGCGCCGCCAACTTTGTTTGAAAATCGGCTTCTGCTAGCTCTTGGGCGGAAAAAATCAAGACAGTGCGGACATGCCTCTGAGAATGACATTCAGGAGCTGTGTAGAGAAAACGTGCGACTCCCTGAGTTTCAAGGCTACATGGTCCCTGAAAGTCATTTTCACAAGCATATCTGCGCTTTCTTGACTTTTGCTGGCAAGCGTGGGTTCAGAGCCCCTTCCACATAAGCTAAGCTTCTGAAAACCCCTGCGGTAACTTACCAACGTGTCTTTGCGTCGGCATGCAGAGTGGCTTGACAAGTCCGGAGCCCTAGCATGCGGACGGCTTGACCGTACTTTGCTTGTGCACAGCTTGCTTACATGTTCCCACTCTCTGTGTGCAGTGAGTGTTTGAGCTGAAGTTGTGTTTCTGCAAAGTGGGTCCTTGTGATGATGCAGCCTCTGTCGGCTAGCTATGACACTATCCTTGCAGGGCGTCATGCACTGCTTTGTGCAGCGCATGGTGGCTCCATGTCTTCCGACTGGGGAGGGCTGTGGATGCAGCCACGAGCGACGGAACGGTCATCATGCTCCTGGTGGTACCGGCCTGCAGTATTCTCACCTTCCCAGTGTTCTGGGGTCCGTACAGGGGTGTTCGCCGCGAAGTTCATGGGCAACGCCACCTGAAGAGCCGATGGCCGCGATGCAGCACGTGCTTCGCTGTGTGCTCCCTCCGGAACTTTGTTACGACACCGCCTTCAAACGGACAAAGGCCGAACAAATACTGCTGCTCGCAGGTATCTGGTCGTTCAAGAGCGTCAGGACCTGCAAAGCAAGGCTCTAAGCGCGAGCTTCGCTGCGTGCACTTTAAATGCACTTTGAGGACATGGCCAAGCACGCTTCGTCGCCCTGCGCGGGATCCACCTCAGGGCTCCAAGACTCGGACGCTGGGACGATGAGCTCTCGCTGGCGGCTGAGCTCTCCACAAGCTCGCTGCTCACCTGCGCATCTTTGCGCTTGTAAAAAGCGTTCTCTGAGATGTCTCCGCTCTCCGCATCTGCGCTGGCGCTGTCGGGCACGCTTCAGGCCGGCCTGGGAGTCCTTCTGCACTCCATCCCTGGCCCGGGTCAGCAGGGCTTTGGTGACCTGCACGGGGAGTCCGCAGCTCTGACCGCTCTGATAGCTCTCTCATAGCTCTCTCTCTCCCTGTCTCTTTTGCCGCTCTGGGGCCTGCCCAGCTGCGGCTTCCGGCAAGCCCGACATGGTGAGCCGCTCGAGCACGGCATCAATAGCAGTGCCTGGCGTGTCACGAACCTCTCGTATCGCTCCCCCTCTGCACGCCCCTGCCGAGGCCAAAGATTGCTTGCTTCTGTGATGTTGCAAGCCCGTCTTAACTCGCCCTCTAAGCCTTCCTTGCTTGAATGCATTGGCACCTTTCGTTGCGGACATCTCTGTGGCAAGGCAACACGATTTGATTCGTTCGAGTTCGAGCGACATGGCCTGGATTGCTTGCAATCACGTCGATCGCCACAGAGTCTTGCACGACACACCTGCACCGTGGCTTTGGCATCTTGGGTCCAATAACGACAACGACGACGACAAAAACAAGCACAAGCAGTCGCAAGCACCAATACTGCCACCCCCGCTGCCTCTGCCACTGCGCACTGCAGCCACTCTATTTCTTCTTCTACTGCCAATACTACGAATACAATTATTACAATTATTACTACTACTACTACTACTACTACGACGACTACTACTACTACTGCAACTAATAATAACAGTGCTACCAAAACGACGACCAACACTACTCCTCCTCGTCCACTGCTGCTACTGCGACTACTGACACGGCCGCTGCTACTCCTATTGCTGATGCTACTTCTACTTCTACTGCCACCGCTGCTACTGCTCTTTCCACCAGTGTTGTTACCACTGTTACCACGATGAGCAATGCAGTTCCCTGGGCCTCTTTACCAGCTGCAAGCCATGGCAACTCACCTTCGGTAAGTGGGGCGTATCCGCCTCGAGACAAGTGCCGAAGATTCAAGTATCTGGTTGAAAAGGCCGGTGATAAATACAAAATAAAACAAGTATCTAACTGTCTGTGTTTATGTGTGTATACATAAATATATATATATATATGTAGAGGTAAGTATATGTGTGCTCGCATATAGTATAGATGCTGTAGGTATGCACCACGACCATGATGTGCAGTGTGCGTGTACGTGTGTGTGTAAAGATCCATATATATGGTACCCCCCCCCTCATG
>CAJNDV010035330.1:96415-115050 GCA_905221635.1 Symbiodinium sp. CCMP2456
GTGGCCAACACAGACAAACCGTAGATGCATGAGGGGGGGGTAGCATATATATATATATATATAAACATATGTGTACATGGGGACAAATGGCATACACTAGGAACCGAATACTGCATGCAACAACAGTTTGATCCATTATACTTCTATATACATATATATATATATTGGACACCATATGCCTTGCTAAAGGATAATCCGTACATACATCCATGCATCATGCATACATACCTACCTACCTACCTACCTACCTACCTACCTACCTACCTACCTACCTACCACCTACCTACCTACCTACCTACCTACCTACCTACCTACATACATCCATTAATGCATGCATGCACTCATGCATGCATCCAGGCATGCATACAGAGCTTAGATGTTATGCACTATATATAACATATTTCAATGGAAACCGCATGCATAAAAGTTATAATGCCCTAATGCCATACCTGAGTAGAAAGAAACTATATGTGCAAGAAATTTCATGCGGTAAATATATATATATATATATATAGTATGTATTGATAATCCATTGCACTCGCTCGAACTGTTTTGCACCCAAGTGGGGCAAACTAGTCAAACTTGGACGAAATGTTCACGTTTAAATAAGCATAAACACATGTTGTATCTGAAAACACGTCATTTCATAAGTAACTGTGGAGAGTGAGAGCCAGAAATGAAAGATGGTAAGAGATGAGCTTCATATAATGTCACACATCAATATATATATATATATACATGTTTTTATGTACATATATATATATATATAATATACGTGCGTGCACGTAAATGCGCATATGTATATATGCATGATATACATGCATTTATGTATGTTTGTATGTGTGTATATATATATATATACATATACATATATACATATATACATATATACATATATACATATATACATATATACATATTTACATTGCAGTCCGTTTAACATGTCATGAATGTCTTACTATGTGCCATCTTATACTGTCTCGCATCACAACATAAACTTATGAGTGTATACTTTTACATACACATATAAATCATATAAATGATACTCCATTTCCGTATCTTCCATTCCGGTTGAATATCTTATCTTGTCTTGTGTTGCATTGTCTAGTCCTGACCTGTCTTGTCTCGGCTTAACGGATACCGTAAAACCCTGCTTGATGTCACATGCTGTATGCTGTATGTGTGTGTATACTGTCAAGATCTTCAAAAAAGAAGTCAAAGAAGCGCGAGCCTTCACGAAGAGATCGACTTCGAGTCCTGCATGGGCAGAGAGTGAGGATGGAAGCCACGGAGAAACCCACGAAGAGAGAGAGAGAGACAGCGACAGAGAGAGAGAGAGAGAGAAGCCGAAGGAGGCGCATGTGGCCTTGTCTCAGGCAGCGCTCCATCTTCCATTCATCTTCGTCGGCCTCCATCCTCGGTGGCGGACCATGGTTAGAGAAAGATGCTTCAGCTTTTCCTGGGAGCCGCGCCGATCGACCTCGATGAAGTAACTGGTCGGAGGCGCCAACTGCAGCGAGCACAGCGATGGGAGAAGCGCTGGGTTGGGTCCCTTTTTTGGGTGTCTCCTCGTCGATGGACTCTTTCGAGGCATCGGAGAGGCGCCTGGCGACGAAGGAGAGCCTTCCTCGTTTTTGCGGGGGATTGTTTACCCTAGCGACCCCGCGCCTGGATTCCTGAGCCTGCAGATTTGCCTGCGACAGGAGCCCCGTTTTGTTTCAGTCGAGTCGGTCGCAAAACCGGCCTGATCCGGTGAGACTAAGCCTCAATAACACACACACACACACACATGACTCAAGGCAGTGGAGCAGCCGCGTCCGCGTGAACAAGCTTCTGAAAGCCGGGGGCCCCGACTCATCCGTCTCTGGATGCCCGACACCAAGGAGTGGGAGAGCAGGTAATCTCCTGCCATGCACATCCATGCCCCATGATCCCTGCGATGAATCCGCAAGCGCGTTTGACCGCCTTTCGGGCTCTGGGTTCCCGAGGCTCGTTTGGCCGCCTGTCAGAGAAAGCGGAGAGGCTTCGGAGCTCTTCGGCTGCTCTTCTTCGAAGGTTTCGGCCTTGTTCAGCTTCACCGTCGGAACCTGAGCTGGGGCCGTCCCGACCCGCTCAGGTCACCAGAGAGCTGACACTGAGAAGTCGGCGATGGTAAGCTGTGCCAAGTGGGCATCTAAGGCCTCGAAGAATGCAGATGAAAAAGAACCGGCTTTGCCAGCTTTGCCTTCGCCCTCTCTTTTTGCCGGCTGCAGTAGTGCTGGGTCCCGGGACTCCAAGGATGAGTGGAGACCTCGGGGCGGACCGTGCCACCGACACGAACTCCTGGCAGACATGAGCATCTGAGTTTGAAAACCGAAACAGAAAGCAGATGAAGGATTCCGTCCTCATCCATGAAGGTCGTCGCCTTTAACGCTCTCGCGCACGAAAAGCAGAGCTCTCTTCGAGCGGACTCTGGCCGACTCTTGGGCTGCCGGCGATGAGGCGTGCGAGGGCCTGGCCCTGCGTCGCCGAGGTCCGATCGCAGATGACGACCTGAGCGGAGTTTTCCGGAGCCCCTAAACCCTTTTCTAAAGCCTCCATGACGCCTCATGGAGAGGCGCAAAGCTGGGACGCTCTTTTGGGGCCCCTGCTGCGGCGAAGCGGGTCTCGCCCCCGCCGTCGTCGTCTTCGAAGCAGACCATCGTCTGCGGCTTCGGCACGTTTGCAGGGTGGGGTTTCGGGATTTCGGGGTTTCAACGTCGTGGGCTCCTCCTTCTTGGAGAGCCGCGCCAAGGCCAGGGAGGGCTGCTCCATGCTCTCCCCGCCTGAGCCGAGAGGAGGGACGATGGATACGTAGGCCTTCGGCTTACTTAGGGCCTTAGGGCCTTTCATTTGGCTTCGAAAGCTCCTCCTGTTCTAAGGGTGCAGGTACGAGGCCCGGGCCTGCAGAGCAAACAAAGACCTCGATGGCCTGCAGAGTGCAGCGCCCCATGTAAAGACAAAGCCAAATTGGACAAAAGAGGCACGGCCGCCCCAGGACGGCCCGCCACGAGCACCGAAGGGACCCGTCCTCGCCCACTGCGTCGTCCTTGGATGGTGTCCCCTCCTGCCACCAAAGACAGGAGCGATCGGCAGGCGGCACGGGCGCAAACATGCAAGGCTTTTCAGGTTCCACGAGCACCACGCTTCAGTCTTCTCCTGGGTGACATAGGGATGGTCGTGCAGCAGCAGCTCCACCTTCCAAGCTGGGAACATCTCGAAAGTCCTATTCTCAAGGAAACGACTTTGGGGTGGACTTGTCCGACATCTACTTCAAGCAAAAGAGGGGTGTGCATGCACACTGCACTCCGCCTCTTGCAAAACGCTTCCAGCCACTGTGCCACCCAGCTCTGCCAGCCTAAGCAGCAGTCGGGACGGCCGCAGAGTTTTGGGGTCCAGGGCTTTGCTGCCGAGCTACATCTTCGTGAAGAGCTCCGAGAACTTGAACTCACCTCTTGCTGCTGGAGCTGGCATATAACGGATGCTTCCATTTCATGAAAAATATCTCCAGACTCATCAACACAAATCTCCGCTCTCCTCACCTTTCAAACCTGGGAGGGAGAGAGACACAGAGAGGCGGGAGTGCAGGGAGAGAGCGGGCACCTTGGAGCGGATGAGCCACTCTGAGAAAGACCATATCGCAGGGTCGCGCCGCGTCTGAGGTATGAAAGAGAGAGCGTCCGAGGGGAAGGGAGGGAGGGGAGTGAGCGAGGGAGGGAGAGAAACGGAAAGAGAGGAGGGAGAGATAGACACGAGAGGCTGCGAGAGGCGTAGAGAGGCAGGGGCTTTGAGGGCGTGGCCGCAGTCCGCGATGTCCAAGAGGAGGCCGGCGGGAGTCTGCAACGAGTCCTCATGGAGCTACGCCGGAAGTTTAAGGAGTCCCACCGCCGCAAAGCCATGGTTTCTCCCATGTTCGCCTGGAGTTGCGTCAGAGCAGTCAGCGAGGTGGAGGGCAAGTGCACCTCGCCACCAAGGTTTCCACAGCTCCCTGCCAAGAAGGACAAAACCGCCAGAAGCCTCCCGCTCCCTGTTCTTCTCAGACCTGCACACTCATTGCAACCATTGATCGCAGACGTTCCCGTACAAACAGAACCCCATTGAGCCCCGTGCAAGTCTTCGCATGCTGCCGCGTCTTTCTTCAAGTCCTGAGCGAGATCGACTGCTGCGCGACTCGTAGCACCCAGACTCAGTCTGCGCTCTGTCGGCAGCTCAGGGCAGCGCCACTTCTAGCCCAGCACAGAAGTGATGCGTCCTCAAGCGGAAACGCCAAGGAAACTTCCTGCTCCACCCTGCCCAACCCTGCAGCCGGAGGGCTCTTGCCACCCCGAGGCTGTGTGCTCCCAGAGCCGTGCCGTGTAAGACGGACCTCAACACACCCAAAAGTTAAGCTGGATTCAGCGCATCATGTGAAAAGCGGGGCCATCTTCCGGTGGCTCCTGAAGATCGCGCCTTGCTAAGCTCAGCTCGGGCTGCGGCACTTGAACTTACTCGGAGGCTCTGTGTTCGACGCCCGGGAGGATCGCCGCTGTTGGGAGGATCGCCGCTGTTGTCGGAGGTCGACAGGTATAGATATCCTTAGGCGCAAGTCCGTCAACAGCCCTGTCACGGGTTTCAGGAGTCGCAACCTTGACACATCCGGCGCACCCCTGGTGAACTTGCAGACCCGCTACAGCTCAACTCTTCTGCCGTGCTGCGCTCCTTTGGCTGCCACCTCGTCGACTGCTTTGTTCTGCGACTCCTAGCAACTCCAAATCATGACCCCACCCTCACACATTAGACACAGGTCTGTATGATCCCTTGTGAGACATGCAGCCGCAGCTCGTGCCCCTGGGGCCCAGCCCAGGGCCGGCCTGGACCTCCTCGTTAACAACCCCGGGCAGGTCCCCGAAGCCCTGTCCGCAGGTCTGTGGTCTGGGCAAAGAGGAGACCGTCCCGTGACCGCGGCAAACACCCCAGCCTGGTTCGTGTCAGCCATCGCGCGCCGGGAGGCCGCGTTTGCGGCTCCGCACGTGCTGTGAGCTACTTGTCCGACTTGGGGCTTTGTTGAAACTCGTCAGCTGCCGGATGGCTGCTTTGCTCTTGGCTCTTGTGCTGCGCTCTTCTGCTGCTCTACTGCTGGCTCTGCTGCTGCGCTCTGCTGCGCTCTGCGGCGGGGGCCTGAGCCGGGGTGTGGTTGGCGCTATAGTTGAGGCTTGGAGTTTTTACGGCTTATGGACTCTTTCTTCGGAGCTCCGAAACAGCTGCAGGAGACTCACCAGTGCTCTCGCCTGCGCACCGTTGATGCGGAGCATCAAGACAACCACGGAAGGAGCCGCAGCCCTCGCAAAAGGACGCCTGGCCAGACTCCGTGGGCGCTCCCGGCTGGAAGTAGGTGCTCGCACCCTTCGGGTCGATGCAGATGTACCTGCCAAGGGGCTCGGCCCAAGAAGAAAGAACACATTGACATGGAAAGAATCTGGGCATTCCAAAATCCTATCATTGCTGTTGCTGCGTCTAATTCTGATTCTGATTGCAAATACGATTCTGATGATGCAGACTACTGCTACGATTCTCTGTATGTCGATCATTGAATCATGATGAACTACAGTATGTTGATGATGCTGATGTGCTTCTTTGTGCACGGAGTCCTGTCCTGGCGCACTCCCAGTCTCCTCGTGCGAAGCCCGGGAGCTGCGGGAGATGGGCTTTCGGTGCTTCGGCCTGTGAAACCACGGCCGCAGCGCCCCCCGGCCCCCCCCACCTATATAAGGATCCGCATTAGGGATACCGGGATACCTGGCTACAGGCTTTGGGCTTGTCCTTTGATGAGGGCTCCTTTCGGTCTGGCGCTTGGGGCTCTGCTAAAGCTCCGGCCTCTGGGGTCAGCACCCGGATGCCCTTCAAGGTCATTGGGAGGTAATAGGCGCCGACCCTGGAGATGAGGCCCGAGCTTTTGCGAACGCAGAGGGTGGTAACTGGGGATCATATCCGTGGAGACACCTAATGACCTAATTCGGCTAGCCGCTGGCAGCTTTGTGCATGCAAAGCCACCGGGCAAGGACCCACATTTAGTTCCCGGAACGACCTACAATGTGGTTCCAAGGCCGACTCTACACAGACTCCCAGTTGTCGACTGCGCATGAGCAAAGGGATTGAGTCGGTTCGGTGGATGCCACACGGAATCTAATATAGACAGGCAAGCTGGACGAGGCATTCAAGTGAGTTGGAGCACGATGAGCAGCAGAGACAGGCTCAGGTCAAGTTCTCAGCAGTTCAATACAAAATCAAACCCAAATATACACTCTACACTGGCCCATGCCTCAGCCATCCTTCGTCATCAGCCACACCGTGAACCACCGTGCCCCATAAGGCTGTTCTAGCAGGGACCACCTGAAGCAGAGTGGGGATACCGCACTCGCCCAACAGCGCCTCAAGCACACTCAAGCCGAAGCCCCCTGGCCTTGTCCTCTAGATCAGGAGAAGCTCGGTAGCCGACACCGTCGGAGTCCGCCTGACACTTGCAGCGTCGAAACCCATCAAGACATCACCACGGCTCTTCCTCAAGCCGCGTGCCGCGCGTGCCTTGAAAGCCCGGTTGTCGACGAGGAAGGCTTGTTGTGGCTCCGGGGCAGCTGGCTCCTGCGCAGAAGTGGGCGGACCTTCTCTGCGAGAGCTGCACGACTCAAAAGGCTCCTCCTGAGCCTGCGCGACCTCCATGGACACGGATGCCCCCTCAGTTGCCAGAGCCAACTTCTCAGGGTTCTGCAAAAGTGGTGCCTTGCTGCGTGAAAAACTCAAGAACACCCCGGCCCGTCCACTTGCCTGGCCATCAAAGCTCTCCAGCTGCTGCCGGGTGGTAATCATCGTTGCCACCTGAACTGACTCGCAATGCTGTCCTGTAGTCAGCTTCAGAAAACAGAGGACGGAATCCCACAACCTAAGGACCCCGAAATACGAGGTCACCTAATGTTCAGAAGCCAAGAAAGGACCTTCTGCATCTGCTCGGGGGAATGATCCAACGGTGTCACGAGCAGCTTTCCCGTCCTGGGCAACGCTTTCGGTCTTTGGTGAACCGGTCCGTTGCAATTCACTTTGGCCCCCTTCTTGGGGGTTTCTTGCAGTGCGCAACTTCTGACGCTGAGTACTACTTTTACAATGGTATGCACACATGCATGCAAACATACGAGTACATTGACATAGATGCCAAGAAGGATTAAACGGCCCATTTGGCTCCCGGCTGGGAGACGAAGCTGATCCAACCGTCCTGCCCAGACCTCGCGAGGCGAAGCAGGACGAAAGGCCCAACTTTCCTCAACGCCGAGGCCCGAGGCGCGGGCACCGGGTCCTGAACGAAGAGCCTGCGGTTCCGGGCACCTTCGATTCAAAGTCACGCGGAAGTGAGGCTAAGTTTGTCGGGGACCCGGCCTGCGCCGTGGCCAAGTATCTGCATCCTTTGCTCCTTGGGCCCCGCTTCGCTTTTTTTGCCAGAGAGAACTCTGAAGCAACGAATTCTGTTCTGCTGTATCGGGACCCTATCGGGAAGCGAAGGCTCAGCGCCCTCAGTCCTTCTCCAGCTGACAGATTGCCGTGCTCCGAAGGTCCTCACGGCATGGCGTGGCACTGCACATCGCATCCGTCCAAGCACTCACAGTCGACAATCTTCACGGTCCTCGGCAGCCCTCATAATGGCTGCCTGAGCTGCGCAAACCGTCCAAAGGAACCCGACTCCGGATCACCAAACAAGCCCCCATCATCAAGAAACGACATGCCTCGAGCATGAGCACCGCGCTGCCGATAGGGAAAGCCTGGACAGCTCGGTCTCCGACCCCTCTGTACCTCTCTTAGCCCAGAAAGATATTTGCATGTTCATCCAACATTACAGAGGATGGCAATAAAAGAAAAGATAGAAGCTTGGATCTGCTGCACGTCCTTCAACTCCCTAGCGTGCTCTGCACTGCACCAGTTCACCAGGGATCCAGATCGAGGATTGCAGCGAAAGCGCGTGAGAAAGCTCGCTTTTACCGGGCATCCGTCAGCCGGTCCTGAACGGCACTGCCATCGCCACAGCCGCCACAGCCATGGCCCCAGGCCACCGCGGATCAATTATCGATAACACCACCATCACCCCAGGGTGGACACCGACAACACCACCATCACCCCAGGGTGGACACCGACGCATCAGCCAACGGTTGCTGCATCCAGCACATGTCCGGATCTGCGTCGAATCATGTCTCGAGTCTCCACGGATACTCCGAGAGTGGCCGAGGTGGGGTCGTGGCCTTTAGGTGGGATATGTTATCCCGCCCAACGCTTACGACTCGCAAGCACTGCTTTCTTATGGGAGTTCCCCGTTCCCCCCTAGCACAAAGGCCTCCACGACCTGCAGCCCTGCAAGCGCCCAGGGCGACTCCTCGATTGTGAGGATCGGCACGCCCGCCAGCCTTTAAAGGGAAGGTAAAGATGGCTCCATCCAAAAGCAGGACCGCTTATCTTTTGGCTGAGGCCGAGGCTGCATGGGCAGGTAAAGCTCGCCGGAGACGCAAAGCCAGCCGTCCCCTTCATCCACGCCCTCACAAGAAACAAGAGGAGGGACGAGGGGAGGGAGGGGAGGGGAGGGACCTCGATGACGGAGCCCCACAGAGCCGTGCAGCTCAAGTCGATGTCCTCGAGATCCTTCGAAAAACCTCGGCTCTGTGTTTCAATCAGGCCCGTCTCTGCATGGGGGCAGGGCCCGGACGATAGTTCACGCCCTCCGTGCCCGCGTGGAGCAAGCGATTGTCCACCAAAAACCTCTTGGGCGCCTCTTCAGCGAGCGAAAAAGGCGAGCGCAGCGTAGCGCAGCGTAGAAGAGAAACTCCCCATGGCGGCCCGGGCCTCCTCGCGGAGGTCCTGTGCCTTCTGCCGCCGCAGCCACTGCTTCCCCGCTGGTTCCACCTCCTGCGTAATCACCTGCGGGTGATACCTCCGCAAGATGGATCATGGCCATGGCCTTCCATGCGGCAAAGCCGCTCCCACTTGGGCCGGGGCGACACGCGGCTCACCCGGCTCGCCACGCTGGCCACGCTGGCCACGCTGGCCACGCCCGTCGCGGGCATCGGGATCTGCCAGCACCGCTCTGCCAGCACCGCTCTTCGCAAAGCGCTCTTCGCGCCATCTCCGGGCGCCGGGCCGACACCCCGTGCTCCACGGGCGCCTCCTCTCCCGAACGGAAACCCAGAAGCTCCGGCAATTTCCCCAGCGCCTGCGCCGAAAAGATCGACGCTGACGCGGTGCCGATGCCCGCAGCACCTCGTAGGAAAGGTGCTGGCAACGGCCTGTTACGGCTCTTCATGAAGCAGAGGCGCTGGTGGACCGCGATCGGGTGGAGGGCATCGCGGCAAAGGCCGGCGGGGCGACCTGCACTTGGACAACACGGTTTGCACGAGAGTGTACGAGACGAAGTTAGCTCCAAAGAAACATCAGAAATCTAGTCTTCGGCGCGCCGGTCTGTTCATGCTGAAATCCCTCCCATGCCGTCAGAACCTCGGCAGCCGCCAAGGCCACCTGAAGTTGTTGTGGAAACATCTCTGCTGCAAGCTCCGAGAATCCAGTCTTGTGCTCGACCAGCAGAGACCTTTCACTTCGTTGGCTGGGCCAAATGCCAAGGGTCGCCCGGACTGCGCTACGAAGCTGATCCAGCCAAGAGTACCTGACCTGGGCTGCGCCCAACCAACTTCGGGGGCCAGGGGGTGGGTTTTCGTCCGGGTGCGGCGCTGCTGGTGTCTCACCTGATCACTCCGAGCTCGCTTCAACTTCGCGGGATTTAGCTGCAGGGAGAGCTAGGCCACCGAACGTAAAGCCGGCGGGTCCCGGGCTCTGAGCCAGAGCCCACCACGTCCAGCAAAGTGCCCTAGTCGCACAGGTCGCCGCGCGCGCAGAACCCAGAACAACTCCACCTCAGACACGGAGTCACGCCTCCTCCAGCACGGCGAGCTGCTCGCTCTTCAGGGACTCCTGAGGTTAGCAGGGGGTTTCCACGACTTCACAGGAGCAGCGCTTGCGATCGCTTGCGCGTCGCCTCGGCTCGCATGACCATCTCGTCAAGGACGGCCACTCGACAGCCTGGCTCGGGTGGTACTGGGAGCCGTTAGGAGCCTTCCAGGACAACTGGACCCGACCTGGTGGGAACTGGCCCGCGCCCGCGCTCGAGTTGACGGCGCTGGAGCCTCGCTCTCCAGGCTCTGCTATCATGCTGAATCATGCTCGTTTTCAAGCCCATGCCCCCCAGATTTGCCTCGGGAGTACGCAGGTGCCGAGGCCTGAAGCCACGAGTATATTTCGGTAGATCGAGCTTTCCAATGTCAGCCGGGCCGCAGGGGGCACGACGTTTCCGCGGCCCTGCGGACACCAGTGCGCTGGGTCGTGAGACGTGGGTTGAGATCGAACATTCCAGAGCTCAAGCTTCTCTGCTTGTGCAGGCGCGCCTGCGCCTCCGAAACATCGGAAGCTGCCTCAAGCAAAAGGCCATCGGCGAAAGACTGCACCACGGGAAAGAAGGCCCCATGCCCGAATGTCTCCGGTCAGTGAATTACACAACTGCTGAATGCTAACTAACGCCCCGCGCCTACACCAACACCCTCTTGGACATCTTCGCTTATTTCATCTCTCGAGCTTGCTGAGAAAAGCCCATGCCATAGCCTGTTCCTTGCCACCAAGGCGCCGAGAAGCCGCAACTCCTGGGAGCCATGTCGACTTGGCACCCGCCTGCCTCGGTCGTTCAGTTCTCTGCGTCCGTCTGCCGCTTTTTCGTGGCTGCACCCGATTTAATGCAGCTGGGGAGCTGAGTAGCTTGAAGCTTGGCTCTGCACTGCGGCTGCCGGGCTCCATGCCTGCATCGCCTCGGGGCAACTTCGATCAGCATGCAAAGCTGCGCTGACGGCACACCTGCACACAGTAAGACTGCCCATCTTATCCATTCGGGTCGCACTTTGGCTCTGCATTGTCCCCACTCCCGGCATTGCAGGCATCGCCTGGGCTCTGACATGATCGCTCGGGCCCACAGCGAGCCAAACAGAGACCATCTCATTCTTTCGAGTCACACTTTGGCTCTGCATTGCCCCAACTCCCGGGATTGCAGGCATAGCCTCAGCACATCCAAACGAGTACATGCAAGACAAACGTACTGGACAAGCACAAGCGTAATTACCCACAAGACAGGGCACACCCTGGCTTTGTATGGCTTGACCAGCACAGGCCGAGTGATTGCTTTGCATTGTCCCGCAAGCTGGCATGGCCGGCATGGGCATGGCAGGGGAAACCTCAGGAAACAAGAGCAAGCGTCTTTCCCACAAACGCTACCGCCGAGACGGTGCATCCAAGACTGACCGAGCGGCACTTTGGCATGGCGTGCACGCAGATGATTGGCTGTGCTGTGTGACCATCGGTATGGCCGGTGCCTCGGACAATTAGGACACCAATGGTGATTCCCATGCTGGGGATCGTGATGATGATGATGAGGAGGAGGAGGATGATGATGAGGATGGGGATGATGATTATTATTATGGTGGCGATGATGCTGATGATGATGATGATGATGATGATGAGGATGATGATGATGATGAGGATGATGAGGATGATGAGGATGATGAGGATGATGAGGATGAGGATGACGATGACGATGACGATGATGATGACGATGCCTTCTACTTACCACCGACAACATCCTCCCATCATCATTACCACCACCACCAGCATCCTCATCATCATCATCATCACCATCATCATCCGCATGGTCCTAATCTCATTTTCATCCTCGTCCTCACCCACCAAGCATGCACACAGACACACCCACATGCATGCATACACACATTCATACATGAACGACGTGCATACCTACGCCCGTAGGGCAGGCACATACACGTTGACATGTACGCCGGCATGCAGACAATCCAGTACAGTACAACACGGTGCCATACCCCGGCGATACCAGGCAATGCAACGCAATACCATATCGTACAGGCATGCATGTTGACAGGTAAATACGCACAGAAATACACCGTCTCGATGCTTCACGGTGCTCACGTCCGTCCGATCTGGAGACTAAGGAACGTCAG
Source organism: Symbiodinium sp. CCMP2456 (assembly GCA_905221635.1). Lineage (NCBI taxonomy): Eukaryota > Dinophyceae > Suessiales > Symbiodiniaceae > Symbiodinium > Symbiodinium sp. CCMP2456. The sequence continues at coordinate 108,505 of CAJNDV010035330.1, forward strand.
GCTCCCCTAAAGGCTATATTTAGGAAGCCTGGACATGGTCGAGCTTGGCCCGGCGCTGCACTGAAGATACTGCCAGACCGAGGGGAGCCTGGCATGCGCGGCAGCGAGCACAGCGACAGCAGTTGCAGGTGATCCGAGTGAAAAGTGGCGTCTGTCACAGTGCCTGCGTAGGCACCGGCCACGGCCGCACCGGCGATGGCCTTCGAATCACGAATGTGCATGGGACGTACAGAGGTAGAGCCGCGGTGCAGTGCAACGTCTGAGCCCTCGGCTTGGAACTCGCCTGCAGCACCGGCCGCAACGTCCGAGCCTGGAGCTCCAATCATCGTCACCAGCTTCCTGTCCAAAGCGTTGGGGGTTCCCGCTGCAAAGGAATGGAGACCTCTTTGCCCCACAGCACAAGGTCACAAGAAGCACCTTGCATGCTGGTTCCCGGAGCGTTTGCTCCCATAGATCGGGGAAGCTTACGTACCACGAAAGGAACACACCCCGAGCCCCGAGCCCCGCCTCCCGGACTTTGCCACGCCTCAGCGGCTCGGCTCTGCCCTCAAACGAACGAGACATCTCTCGGCTCAGTTCTGATGCTTCTTCAAAGGCTCCTGCTTAGGAGGGCCCTCGAATACACACTGCCACGGGTATCGGCTTATTGGCTCTTCGAAGAGACTCTCAAGCAAGGGGCAACTGATCCAGCCGCGCAGGCCTTTGCCGACGACGTAGACCTAACAGAAGTGGAAGCGATTCCGTCGAACTTTGCTGTTTCGAGGGGTCTTGGCCTGCAACCGCCGGCTGTCTGGCGAAGTGCCGTGGCCCAGAACAAAACATGCCTCAAAGAAGAGAAGCGAAAGCGATCAGATTTCCGTTGCACTCGTTTAAACCAGGCCTGTCCCTGCTCCAGCTCGCCGCAACTCGGATCAGGGAAGCGCAACAGATGCTGAGACAGCTCCGGACCCGTCGTCTCAGCTCTGCACTTCTCGGAGTTGAGGTCCTCAGCTTTTCGAGCCCCTCGGCCTATCCTCGCCTGCTAGCCGCCGCTAGCCTGGCCTCCGCCGTGCGCAGCACCGCTGCGCCGCAGAGCTCGATCACCGAGCTGGCAGGGAAGACCTGCTTCGAGGCGCACAGAGCACGCAGCCCTTCTATCTCTCGCGACTTTCAAAGATCCATGGCTCAGCTCCGACACTTTGGCGCCTCATGGGGTTGAGGTGCCGACCTCGCAACTGAGCCGACGCACTTCCAAGCGTGGTTGTGTCGGGCTCCCGCGTCGTGGACGCGAGGGCCGCAGCCATGCTCCCCGGTCCCTCGCAAGCGAAGCATCGGATGTCGGCGCTGTCGGAGGGCGGTGCAGAGAGGGAGGAAAGTGTAAGGCCGCCACCGGTCACGCTAAGTACAGCTCCCGGCCATGGTAGTCATGACTTCTAGGACGCTCTGAACCTCCTGATTTGACTATCACTCCATCACTACCTGCCACGTTTCCAAGTTGATGTCCAAGGCGCTGGGCCGTCGGCACAGCATGTCACTGCTCTATTGAGCCGCCGACCATTTGTCGTTGCTGCTATCTTCTATCTCAGCCGACAACGGCTTCAGAGGACGCACGCCTGCGCATGCACGAATATGCTATGCTCGCCATGCTCTTTGAAACCTTTTCGGCTGTGGCATGCGAGCCGGCTGTGGAGCTCTGAGAAAGGGCAGCTTCGGTCACTTTCTCACCGACCTGAGGAGGGAGAGAGAGAGAGAGAGAGAGAGAATAGGAAGGAATCGCGGTCGCATTGCGGAGTGGCACTGCGATCGCCCTCTTGTCATGTATCTCCCTTCTCTCAGCACTCGACTCCAGATACTCCAAGTGGTCCTTGGGCAATTCTCTGATGGCCCGTGCGTTGGCAGTCATCAGAACTGCCGTCGCCTTCCCCGAGACCCCAGAACTCGGTGAACTTCTTTGAGCTCTCCTTGCAGTGCCTGCCGATCGTGATGTTCCTGGACGCAAACCCGTCCCCGATCTGGCACAATCACCTTGACTGCCAAGCAGAACCGATACCACAGCTCAGGGCACGGATGCTTCCCGAGTGGATCGCAATCCCATCAGTGTCTCCGAGGTGGCGCTGTGCTGGATAGAGCATGAACCTGGCCATGCAAGCGGCAGGAAGCCGCAGGAAGCCCTCAAGAACGTCCGGTCCTGCTCTGCAGGGTCCAGGCTGCTGAAACCTGCTCACACGAGCACGTCAACTGAAACCTGATAACACTGATCGCTCTTTCTGGCCTGCTCCGGCTCGCGGGCCTCAAGCCTTTGTCGATGCACCTGAGAGGGCAAAACGCCCATGGACACTTTCCGTCAGAAAGCCGGCCAAGAGACCGCCGGAAAGCGCGTGCATTGGCGTTGCACTGCAGGCCCTCCGGAAGCGACTTCAACGCATTGTTGCTGCAGCTGCTTTCGGTAGCCCTGCGCAGCACGGCCTGCTGGGCCGCCAGCCAAAGCACACGTGCCCGTGAGTGGAGCCTCCAAGTGTTGCGACATGGCCAGGAAAGGACGCTGCACTGCTGCACCTCGCTTTGGTGGTTGAAGTTCCACACCGCTCAACTCCTTCCGAATCCTTGGGGTTGCTTCTGCTACAACTGGTGGCAACACAGCGGGACCCTGCATGAGGCTGCGATCATTTGAGCCATAACTGGGCTGCTGTAGGAAGGCCGCGTTCAAAAACATTCAAACCCACAGCTGCAAGTCTTCGAACAATCTCAATAGCTTTGCCCTTTGCCTGGCCGAGCTGAAACAGTTCTCACTACAGTTCCGAAAGCGCAGCTTGCTAAAAACAACAAGTGCACGCGACATCGCACCCGATATCGCGCTCCCGCCGCTTGTCCACGCACCGCCCGCGCACCCGATATCCCCAGCTTGTCCACGCCTTCCCCACGGACCGCTCCCGCACACACCCAATGTCGCGCCCCTTTGTCCAAGTCGTCTCCCCCATGCACCAACTGTGCATCTGCAACATCGCGCTTCCCCCCTGTGTTTATGTTCGCAATGATTCGAACATATCTTCATATCTTCCAATCGAACATGTATATGGGAAAACGAATCGCTGACTCAGAAGCTCGGATTCATCTTTGTCGGAAGCGGTCATGGGTTCCTCACAGCAGGCATGACCTTTGCTGTTCAGAACATTTACAATCACTACCTCTCTCTTGCCTAACCCTTAGAAATCGACCAGCCAGCGTTGCTCGCCATGACAACGGATAGAATCACAAACCCCAATGCCGTAGTCCCGGCAAGCTTGAACATGTCCTCCTTCAGTCCTTTCACGTACTCCTTCACTCCTTTCACGTCCTCCTTGAGCTCAGTTTTGAGCTCCTTGATGGCAGCCTTGACGTCAACGAGGCTGGTGTTGAACGAATTCGTCACCAGTCCAACGAGGAAGATGGACAACGTGGCCAGGTATGCGAATTCTGAACCTACGGGTGGCACCAAAGGGGACGCTCCTGGTTCTGCGGCGCACGCTGGGTCGCAGGTTGCCAAAGAGGCTGCAAAGACAACTCCGCAGCGATGGCAGCCTGCCTTGCCAACTGAGAGGAATGTCGGCTTGTTAGTCAGGTTCATGATGACCGCCACAAAAGACACCAAGGCACACTTTCTGCGAGCCATGGCTTGCACTTTTTTCTACACACAGCCTGTAGGTGCTGATTCGATCTTGGAAGAAACATCAACCCATGACAGGACATGTGCTGTATACGAGCTAGCACTGGCAGCAGCACTGGTTAAACTCGCATTCGGATGTTTCACATCCGCAGTTCAAGTTCGTCACACCATCCGGGTTACGGTTGACGGTTGAATCATGCACGAGCGAACATGCCTTAGGATGCGCAAATGCTCCATGTGCATGATACGGCGTTTGCCCACAACTCTCCGGGGGAACATTCGCCTGAGCATAAGCCAAAAAAAGGTCAAGGGGAGCGAGGGCGGGCGCAAAACTTGCTAGCGTGACTCTGTACCGCACACGTCTCAACTGCATACTACGTGGACATGTCATACGATTGCACTGCGAATGAACCACGCTGAATCTTGGCGCGTTCTTGACATGTGGCTCCTGGTGACTTCGAGTAGTTGTCCATGCCCGATGTTACCCAAGATTTGGCCGTGAATTTCACAAACTAGTGTTCGCTTCACGAAACAACAAAGAAATTTCGGATTGGCTAAAATGCATCAACAACCAGTGTTTTGTTGACCTGTGAATGGAAACGGGAACAAAAATGAGGAAAAAGGGAAGCTAGGTTCAAATAACACAACTTGTACATGTAAATTGTAAAAAGCCATGTCACCAAGCAGGTACGACTATATCCTTGAATCATTCCGCAACTTGAGCGGATGCTCTGAAAACTGGAAGTACAACTATATCACTCCGTGAACTTGACGTCTTTATGCCTTTACACTGTTTGTGAGAAACAAAGCACACAGTGCACAGCACTCGGTCTTTTGGCTGGTGTGGCTGGTGTGGTAGGGCCCTCTGTGGCTGGTGGTGTGGCTGGTGTGGCTAGTGTGGTGTGGCTGGTGTGGCTGGTGGGGGCCTGTGTGGCTCGTGTGGCTGGTGTGGCGGGTAGTCGGTATGACGTATCGCTGCCGAACCGAGCCGAAACTCCGCAATACTGGCCACACATACATATACCCGCTAAATACCGCATACGTATCGGTATCGAACCGCCCGACTACAACCATGCAGAAACGATTCGGTCGCAGCGTTTCTCGGTCAAAACGTTATTGGGACCATCGTATCACTGTTGAATACATTGTTTCAAACCCTGAAAACCCAAAACCCCCGAAGCCCTAAAGGCCCAAAGCCCTAAACCTAAGTCACACCGGACAAACCCCCCAAGCCCAAAACCACCTAAGCCTTGTAAACCCAAAACCCCCGAAACACCCTGAACCCTAAACCGCAGACCCTAGACCCCCTAAACCTAGACCCCTTTTCAATCTCCCTCACGCCCTAAACCCCCTAAGCCCCAAAGCCTCACAACCCTGAACCGACCAAACCCCGTAAACCTCAAACCGCCTAAACCTTAAACACTCTGAACTTCCTAAACCTCTAAACCCTAGCCCCCCTAACCACACCTAAACCCCCCAAACCCTAATCCCCCAAAACCCAAAACCCCATAAACCTAAAACCCTCTAAACAAACCCGAAAGCCCTAGAACCCTGAACCCAGGGACACCCTAAAGCCCACAAGCCCCCTAAACCCGTAAACCAGCTGAATCCTCTTAAACCCCCCACATCCCTCACCCCCCCTCTTAAACCCCCTACATCCCTAACCCCCCCTCAAAAAATCAATACCTGAACCCCTCAAGCACTCAACCCCTAAGCCTAAACCCGAAAGCGCTCCAAAACCCTAAACCGCTTTAGCCCTACCACAAAAAAACCGCAAAAAAACCCGAAATCCCCTAAAATCTAAACCCCGAAACCCTCTGCACCGAAAAACCCCGAAGGCCTCAAACCGCCCAAAACACCAAACCCCAAAACCCTAAGAGCTCTAACGGTTTCCTCCGAGATGTTAGAAAACGACCCAAACACTCTAAACCCCCAAACCCCCTAAATCCCCAAATCTCCAGCCACCCTTCAAACCCCAAACCCCAATGAACCCAAACCCCCCCGAACCCCCTCAGCCCTGCGCCCCAGATTTGCTTGCTGCTTGAAGAACCGCTTGAAGTTACCCTAAAGCTCGACAGCCCAAACCCAAACCCAAACTCCAACCCCAAACCCCCTAAACCTTGTAACTGCCAGAATGGCTCTGTCCAAAGATTGCCCACTCGGCCTCCAGCCATGTTCGCTGGTTCAGCTCCTGCTTGCTTGCAACCGTTCTGATAGCAAACGGCGCGGAAGGGATTGAAGCTCCAAACTTGTCCCAAGCTTCACAGGAACGAAAGAGCTGAGCCTTCGAATTTGCTTACTTGGACTTGAAGAAGTTCACGCAATGTCGAATATTTGTCCCTTACATGGACCAAGCAGACAGCGGCATCGGCAGTGCACTTCAGCCTGATGGATGTCAATAACTATGCAGAGCAAACTGTACAATTTTTGTGCTGTTCTTCTTGCAGACAGAGGCTGGAGTTGGGTTCGGAATGACTGCAAGCTAACCGCGGGTTGCCTCAAAGCCAAAGCTGAGCAAACATAGGTGTTGTTCAACACCAAAACGACAGCCACGAAGGTTGTTTTTTATTTCTGGGGGACTGTTGTAAGTTCTCTTGGCGGCAGATTCTTTTGAAGTAACCATTTTTGGCCGGTTTTTCCAGATTGACGTGCTCCACACACTAAAGAAGAATCCATCTTTTCCGCAGCATCCTCCTTGTAACGTAACCCACCACTTGGTGTTTTCTTTTTTTTTGCGTGGTCAGGCCTCGTCGACGGCGGCTGCCGCACTCGGTCCTAAGGTAATCGACAAAAAGCAACAAAGACCAAGAAAGCCACTAAAATCACTAAAAGCGGTGAAGCAAGCTGCGACTTACAGACTTAGCCGGAAAAAGTCGTTCAGCAGTTAATTACCGGTCACATCTTAACATCAGCCCCGCTCAGAT